>JAJOZX010004177.1:162500-242500 GCA_023014485.1 Bathynomus jamesi
AGCAGGAGTCACGTGACCATTGGTCGATCATACAGAGGGCGGAGCTTGGGACTTTTCCTGTACATACACACAAACACACCCACACAAAAGAGAAAATGTAACGCTAATTGAAACACGATTTATTTAATAAACATGTCGAATTATTCAAGGTGTGTATATAACCGGTGTCCCATAAAAAAGGGTATATTTTAAAAATGCCATAAAATCAATATTTGTTATTTAATTTTAATAAAACTTCTACACAATAAAACATATTTATCTATCTGCACATAAGTTTTCAGATTAAATATCAAATAATTCAAATTCTATCAACATTTAACGAAAGTGTTGATTTTTCTACTTAACATGCAAAAATTATTAAACCTTTTTAATATTTTTTTATAAAAATAATTTTTAACAAAATTTACCTGAAATTATTAAAAAAATTGTTCAAAATGCTTTCCTTCCATTTCAATAACTTTTTTTATTCTTGACCGGAATATGGGAGAACTTAACAGAGCGAGTCTACAGGACGAGGACAAAAGATGTCGCTCATTTACGCGAGATCATCATTCAAAAATGGGAACAGCTTCCACAGGAACAAGTAAATCGAGCCATAGATGAATTCCGGCCAAGAATAAAAGAAGTTATTGAAATGGAAAGCACTTCGAACAATTTTTTTAATATTTCAGGCAAATTTTACGTTAAAATTATTTTTATAAAAAATATTAAAAAGGTTTAATAATTTTTGCATGTTAAGTTGAAAAATCATACTCTCTCGTTAAATGTATTATAGATAGAATTTGAATTATTCGATATTTTATCTGAAAACTTGTTTGCATATAGATAAATACATATGTTTTAGTGTGTAGAAGTTTTATTAAAATTAAATAACAAATGTTGATTTTATAGCCTTTTTAAAATGTATATATATATATATATATATATATATATATATATATATATATATATATATATATATAGAGTACTGTGCAAAAGTCAGAGACCACTATCGATCTAATAACCTTTAGATAATCTGTCGTATGAAAATTGGTTTTGATACTAAAATACATATTAACTGGAACTTCTGTTTCATATTAACGTATAACTAAGTTATTACTTAAGTGTATAAAGTTGTATAAGCTGGAGACCCTCTAGTCTGTATAAATTGGACTTGAGGGTTGATTCATTATATTACTTATAACGCATGTGTTTAAAGATCTAGCGAACTATTACTGATGGATCTGCAGTAAATGCTCCTAAGCTATTGTTATATCAATATTTACAATTAAAAGTATTGACATATTCACTTAAATTCTGCAAAACAAATTTATCCAAAACGTTTCTCATTATAATCCTAATTCATGCTGTTTTTCTTCCACAGGCTTAAGAAATGACAAAAAGTACAATTTCTGATGAAATTAGATATAAAATAATACATTTGCATGGTGAGGGACTGAGTCAAAGAAAAATAAGTGAATCTACAGGCGTTTCCAAAACTGGTGTACAAAAAATCTTGGCACGTCACAGAACAAATGGAACCCCAGCTGATCGCCCAAGATCAGGGAGGCCTTCTAAGCTTTCTCCATCTGATCTTCAATATCTAAAGATTACTTCCCTTCGAGACAGACGCAAATCCAGCACTTCACTTGCAGCAGATCTCGAAAAAACAATAGGTGTCTCAGTTGATCCTTTACTGTATGAAGGAAACTTAACTCAGTAGGTCTTAAAAGACGTGTTGCAGCAAAAAAGCCACTTTTAAGGAATGGAAATAAAGAGAAGAGAAGAAAATGTGCTTTGGAGCACAAGTATTGGACATCTGAGACCTACTGAATTAAGAATCCTTCGTACAGTAGAAGGATCAACTGAGACACCTGTTGTCTTTTCGAGATCCGCTGCAAGAGAAGTGCTGGAGTTGTGTCTGTCTCGAAGGGAAGTAATCTTTAGATCTTGTAGATCAGATGGAGAAAGCTTAGAAGGCCTCCCTCATCTAGGACGATCATCTGGGGTCCCATTTGTTCTGTGACGAGCCAAGTTTTTTTGTACACCAGTTTTGGAAACGACTGTAGATTCACTTATTTTTCTTTGACTCAGTCCCTCACCATGCAAATGTATTATTTTATATCTAATTTCATCAGAAATTGTACTTTTTGTCATTTCTTAAGCCTGTGGAAGAATAAAAACAGCATGAATTAGGATTATAATGAGAAACGTTTTGGATAAATTTGTTTTGCAGAATTTAAGTGAATATGTCAATACTTTTAAATGTAAATATTGATATAACAATAGCTTAGGAGCATTTACTGCAGATCCATCAGTAATAGTTCGCTAGATCTTTAAACACATGCGTTATAAGTAATAAATGAATCAACCCTCAAGTCCAATTTATACAGACTAGAGGGTCTCCAGCTTATACAACTTTATACACTTAAGTAATAACTTAGTTATACGTTAATATGAAACAGAAGTTCTAGTTAATATGTATTTTAGTATCAAAACCAATTTTCATACGACAGATTATCTAACAGTTATCAGATCGGCAGTGGTCTCTGACTTTTGCACAGTACTGTATATATATATGTAGCGGATCGACAAGAAATAGACCAACAAATAGACAGAAATCCTTTCCTTCCACGCTATCATCAAAGAGTCTTGGAAGACACACGTGGACACGGATTCAGAACAATGAACGTCTTGTCTTCCCAAAGGGCGCGAACGCAAACCCTTATCAACTAAAGGACGCGCGCACAAAGGGTCTTAAGATTTGGTGCGAAGTTCTACGTCACAGGAACTACGTATAAAAGCGAGCACCCACTCTCACTCCTCCTCACTTCGTTAGCGCTTCCATTTCGTTAGACTACTCTGTACGTTGTCACCCCTCATCAGCTTTAACCGGCTGAAGACCAAGGCTCACTTCAACACCACATTCAAGAAACGAAGCATCATTGGAAGTGATCCACCAATACTGCCGCAGCAAACCCCAACGGCATCAGGAATTCCCCTTGGTCTCTTCATTACCGCATAAACCGGTTATCAATCATCCTCGAGAGCACCGGCAAGGTTGCAACGCTACGAGAAGCATCCTCAAGGTGGACACATTGCGTGACTCGACGGCGGAAGCTACAAACCCAAATCACTCCACATCTGGTCAGCTTTTACCGCTTTACGAAGAACGGTCGTCTACGAGACTCCATTAGACCCATCATACCTTGACTTACGGAACAAACTTCCAAGAGACAACCACAACCGGGCCTACATCGCCTTCGCAAAAGGCCTAATCCACGACCCGACCAACGCGTGAGCGACCAGCTTCCAGAGGACGATCAACAACACTCACAGTATTAGTTTCCTTTTCAACACTCCTTCAACAGCGTTACATCGTCCGGGTAAGCTAAGTACATCATATTCTAAGTACTCTTGTGAAGCCTACATTAGCCTACCGCCGAACAGCAGGCTATACTCCCAAAGTGAGTAATTAAACGTTCCAATTGACTCTCGTTAATAACGCAGTAGACCATTTTCCTAATTCAAGTGTCCTTCAGAACCTGTAATTCACATCATCCGCTGTTGTGTTCACTATTATATTTGTGCGATAAATAAGTTCTCTACTGCAGGCCTAATTCATATACAGTGTATATTCCCTCAACTATCATTAGGCCTATCCCAAACGCACGTGCATTCTTTATATCATTACTAGGCCTATTCAATCATCTAGCCTACTTAATCAGAGTGTCATGTTTTCCATTCAATGTACCAAACGCACGTGCATTCTTTATATCATTTACTAGGCCCATTCAATGTTCTACTTTGCATGCCATTTACATACCATCGATAAGTATATTACTTATACGTGCCAATAAAGCCGTTATTTATTCACTGTGGTATAACAAAGAACTAACGGTAATTAATTGATAGTTTTACGTTATGCTTATGACATAGACTTAGCTAATAAGATGAAATGTTAATAGCTTAATTGACACGTATAAGTAATATACTCATCGATGGTATGTAAATGGCATGCAACGTAGAACATTGAATGGGCCTAGTAAATGACATAAAGAATGCACGTACGTTTGGTACATTGAATGGAAAACATGACACTGATTAGGTAGGCTAGATGATTGAATAGGCCTAGTAATGATATAAAGAATGCACGTGCGTTTGGGATAGGCCTAATGATAGTTGAGGGAATATACACTGTATATGAATTAGGCCTGCAGTAGAGAACTTATTTATCGCACAAATATAATAGTGAACACAACAGCGGATGATGTGAATTACAGGTTCTGAAGGACACTTGAATTAGGAAAATGGTCTACTGCGTTATTAACGAGAGTCAATTGGAACGTTTAATTACTCACTTTGGGAGTATAGCCTGCTGTTCGGCGGTAGGCTAATGTAGGCTTCACAAGAGTACTTAGAATATGATGTACTTAGCTTACCCGGACGATGTAACGCTGTTGAAGGAGTGTTGAAAAGGAAACTAATACCGTGAGTGTCGTTGATTGTCCTCTGGAAGCTGGTCGCTCACGCGTTGGTCGGGTCGTGGATTAGGCCTTTTGGGAAGGAGATGTAGGCCCGGTTGTGGTTGTCTCTTGGAAGTTTGTTCCGTAAGTCAAGGTATGATGGGCCTAATGGAGTCTCGTAGACGACCGTTCTTCGTAAAGCGGTAAAAGCTGACCAGATGTGGAGTGATTTGGGTTTGTAGCTTCCGCCGTCGAGTCACGCAATGTGTCCACCTTGAGGATGCTTCTCGTAGCGTTGCAACCTTGCCGGTGCTCTCGAGGATGATTGATAACCGGTTTATGCGGTAATGAAGAGACCAAGGGGAATTCCTGATGCCGTTGGGGTTTGCTGCGGCAGTATTGGTGGATCACTTCCAATGATGCTTCGTTTCTTGAATGTGGTGTTGAAGTGAGCCTTGGTCTTCAGCCGGTTAAAGCTGATGAGGGGTGACAACGTACAGAGTAGTCTAACGAAATGGAAGCGCTAACGAAGTGAGGAGGAGTGAGAGTCGGTGCTCGCTTTTATACGTAGTTCCTGTGACGTAGGACTTCGCACCAAATCTTAAGACGCTTTGTGCGCGCGTCCTTTAGTTGATAAGGGTTTGCGTTCGCGCCCTTTGGGAAGACAAGACGTTCATCGTTCTGAATCCGTGTCCACGTGTGTCTTCCAAGACTCTTTGATGATAGCGTGGAAGGAAAGGATTTCTGTCTATTTGTTGGTCTATTTCTTGTCGATCCGCTACATATATATATACTCTATATAAACACAAATATGTGTAATAAACAAAATAAACATCGTCAACAAATAGACACATATATATATATATATATATATATATATATATATATATATATATATATATGATACACACAGACCATGCATGAAACAAGGAACTCTTCTGGGATAATTAAATCCACTATAGTCCGAATAAGTAATGGTAAATAACAAATACCATAGTTTTTCTTTTTCATGATGCTAGCCCGACGTGGGCAACGGGTCACTCGCAAAGAGGTCCCATAAATATAGCTTCCCTCACCAGCTATCTGCAAAACAGACAGGATCCAGCTTTGGGACATGGATCTAGGGTTTAAAGCAGCCTAGCCCTGCTACATTTAGAACCTCAATATAAGCAAAAGACTCGCTGCCTTCACGTCAGATTGAATACATCAAAAAAAAAAAAAGGGTAACTATCCCATCTTGAAACGGACAGGTTATGTGCCTTCAAAAGTGACGCTCAATTCTGCCAGTTGAGATTTAAGTTTTGGTTTTTGGCTAAAAATATAATAGTTACCCCCTCCCTTTTTTTTTTGTATTCAATCTGACGTGAAGGCAGCGAGTCTTTTGCTTATATTGAGGTTCTAAATGTAGCAGGGCTAGGCTGCTTTAAACCCTAGATCCATGTCCCAAAGCTGGATCCTGTCTGTTTTGCAGATAGCTGGTGAGGGAAGCTATATTTATGGGATCTCTTTGCGAGTGACCCGTTGCCCACGTCGGGCTAGCATCATGAAAAAGAAAAACTATGGTATTTGTTATTTACCATTACTTATTCGGACTATAGTGGATTTAATTATCAAGGAAGAGTTCCTTGTTCCATGCACGGTCTGTGTGTATCATAAAAAACTCAGGGGACCATTCTGAGTTCATTCCCATATATATATATATAAAACAGTCAAGGATTATTATATCTAGAGGGTACGATATCATAGGTACCAGGCTCCTGGGAACGTTTCCTGTAGGTTTTACGGCATACCTTCGTACCCATAAGTTCCTTCACGTCCCCCAGCTTCTCTGCCCGAAAATTGTGGGTCCCTACAGTCAGTTGGGGCGGTTGAACGCCCTCATCTTCCAAGCACACTAGATCCTTTAACGAGTCAAAGTTAACGACCAATCGGTTCGCCTGGTTAAGCGTGATACCTTTAGCCTTCACGATATATTTCGTATCCTCCCCTACCCTCACCCGTACCCCATAAGTTTTTGTACCTGTTGAGACAAAAGAGACGGTGTAGGCGATGTCTCCTTACTCATCATTGAGTTTCATGCCCTCCGTGCGCGAAAAGGATAGTTTAAAGAGAATTGATGGCCCCCGAACAAGCTATCACCGCATTTGAGAGGATCCAGCACCATTGGACGCTTGATCGTGCTTATCTCTTCACGGTACTGTCCAATGTCCATCTGTTTCCATCAGCTCATCATACTCATGCTTCCACAAGATCTTTTGAGTGAACTGGGTGCCTATAAGCTGATCGCGGTTGTTGCGGGTCCATGCAAAACTGTCGGCAGGAGATCGACCGTGGATATCTCCTACAATTCCACATTCAGGACAGGGGCATTCGTGCCACCAACAGCCGTTAAAGGAGTACAGTTTTCTCACCAGTGGCACAATTTTCGCTTTGACCATCAACCCAAAAAACACGACCATTATCCTTAATGGGTACTTCCCACGTGTTGCGGGCATGTTTTATGTATACACCTGTCTGCTGCTGTATATCTATGAGCTACTAAATAGACTCGTGCCCATAACTGCATGATTGTTTCTGTGAATGATGGCTAAGGTGCCTTTAGGCATGAAATTGTTCTTGAACACCGTAAAGCATAATGAGGAGATCGTGGTTGCGACGTGCAACGGATCGCAATTGAAACGGTCTATGTACATCGTTCTAAAGGCCTGGAAACATACTCTAAGCACGCCCACATCTTTCACGCAATAACGCTCACATTCATCAGCTATATTGTAAGGATTAGATTCATTAAAACTGTTGTAGTAGCGGTACAAATCTTCACGTTCACCTGTACTCATACATTCAAATTTAAAGTAATGTTTAGGTGGAGGTAGTCTTACGTAATTTAAAGTATCGCTAGTGAGGAAAATGTAAGGGAAATACCCTTTTCAAACTTCGGCTCATACGCCCATTACCTTGGCTAGCTTGGCTAATTTACAAGGTGTAAATAATACAGTGTCTTCAAAATATACGTTACCTCAAATTTTTATCTGTATAAGTTTGTTTCTTCTTTTCAAGGGATCATCTATAAATATCTAAGATGACTCGTGCTCAAGCAGCTCCTTATAAAGGAACTGCCTGTCAAATTTTGCCCTCTTATGGAAAAGAATATACAGTCATTTTTTTTAACTTGTCCGCTAAACTGACAATATAGGAAACAAAGAGTTTCACTTGACTGTCGTGTGCAATCGTTTTAAGAACGTTTGTCCATTTACCACATTTGTGACACTCATCACACTCGACTTCCATGCACTTATCGCAGATAGTCTGGCCTACAAGTAGATGTGGGATAACCTCTTTATTTCAGCAACCGTGTATGCTTCTATATCGTAGTATACAGGTATATAAGGACTATTTTTAGGATTAACATACATGCTTTACTCCGCCTTATATTTCACATGGCATGTAGAACAATGAATTTCATCACATTTATGTGTGAATTTCCCTCAATTATCCTTCATATGAAACATTCCACATTCGCAGATTCTCATTTTCCTACAAGTGCCAATTGACTTATGGAATTCAAAACAGATATTTTTGAAAAATGTACGTCTACACACATTACAATCCCTCTTCTCAGCGTCAACTACATGACTTTCACATTTGTAAGTTTTACATTGCTCACATACCATGTGGCAATCCTTGCAATGTTTCACTGTATCTTTCGCAAACTCGAGACATCCCTTACACAAATCATGATGCCTTCCATATTTTCGACTTTTATCATAACTAGCGTTAAGGTCCCTAATATTACGGATGGGGAGATACGTTGTCCGTGACAGCCCTAAAACAAGTAGGGGTCTTGTACGATCTCTCACGCTGCTTTTAAAAATATACACAGTCCTACGACGATCATCCATTCCAAATACAACTATGCGAACATTCATTTCCTGCTCCACCCTTCTCAACTCTTCATGGCCTATATTACAGTCAAACTCAAACTTGCAATTTGAAGCCAGTTTACGAGCACGCTGCACAACCGTAGGCAACCAAATTTTTTGGGCCCGTGTATTTAGCACAGTAAACATACGGGTCAAGACTAATGCTCTAAAGCCGCAACCACGATCAGTGTTTATATGCCGTCTATAAAGAGCCTGAGATTTGAAGTTAAGAATATAAGGTGTGGCACTATGACCCACAACACGGAACACACGGTCAATATGGACCGTGAAGTTGTCCATATTGAAGGCTGTACTACTTTGAGAGGCCTGCATTATACGGCCTAATATATACTCTATATCAACAGCTGTCAAGCCTGTGAATAGTATTACTCCCCAAAAATCATCTACTTCCCGTCATCTGACCCGAACCCAAAGGACAGCCACGTCCTGACTTCACGTTCGTCGCGGTTCTGAAGGGCAAACTCCATAATACGTTCAACTACGCATCGCAAACCGTGTTCAACACCATTGCTATACATGGATCCATAGTCAACCCTGACCATATACCGATTAGTAGTCAGGGCTGGGGTGGAGGTGGCGGTGCAAATCAACTCGAATGTTATACCTTCCTCTACAGCATGAGAAGCTACTGCTGCTGTTGTGGAGGATGTACCCGGAATTGAACAGGAATAATGGGGGTACATTTTTATTTGAGGAAGGTACTAGTGTGGGGGTTGTGTCGTAAGACGTAGAGGGTTGGAGCTCTATTACTGATGGTCTAACAACCGGCGCACTCCTGGCACGCTTTATACAAGACGTGGAAGGTTGTTCATCATGTCTCCGCTTTGAATTGTCGCGTGGTGGTGTTACATGTATCGCTGGTGTTGCTCGTCAGCGGGTATGGAATCTGTAACCACAACTACACCATCATCGGGATCGCCTGTCAATCGTTATTGACGGTTCTGTGGGAGAAGAGGAAAAACAAGAGTGTAGAATATAATGAACACCATTTAAATTTTTATTATATTTTGTAAATGACCCACTTAGGGGTGTGACGTGTTAGAGATGGATTCTGTAGAAAAATTCAGGTTCACGAGCCCGTTCACGTGTATTATATCTAGCCCTACAGGATGTGGTAAAACGGTGTTTATGCTTAAAATCATTAAAGATAGGGGAGATGTTCTCAAAATTTGTGGATAAAGTTATGTGGTGCGATTCGACGTACCAGTCAGTATTCAACGAGTACCAAGATGATATTTTGTTCCACAAAGGTGTATATGACGTTAATTCGTTAAAGGGAAATGAATATACAGTCATTATAATTGACGATCTCATGTTGGAAATGGATAAAACGTTTGCCGAGACTTTTACAGTGTTCTTCCACCATCTTAACATAAGCGTGTTCTTCAATCAGAATTTATTTTACAAAAATATGTGCAATGGATGAGCGATGTGTCGTTAAATACACAATATCTAGTCTTATTCGCGCCACGTAGAGATGTGTCACAAATTTGGGTATTAGCCAATCACGTGTTCCCAAATCAGCGTGAGGAGTTTTTGGAAGTTTATGAAGAAGCTACAAGTCAACGTTACGGATATTTGCCTTGTGACCTTCATCCCCGAAACACGTTTAGGGTTTAGGGGCTTCTACGAACGAATATATTTCCAAACGAGCCTGAAACGGTGCATATTCCAGAATGACAAAGAGGCTAAAGAAATACCATGAATTAATAAAAATCTATCATCGACTGCCCCGAGCAATGCAACAGATGTTTGTTAAAAATATCGACTCCGACTTTTTAAGATGCATTTGTGAAATCTCTCTTAACGTTATAAATTGCAATGTATCAATGAAACCCCATCAGAAGGCTCGCCTACGCCGTTACAAGAACATAATACGCACACTCGCTCGTAAAATTCAAACTGTGGTGAAGAAAAAACGAATTATTGTACAAAGAGGAGGATCATTCCTCCCCATCTTATTTTCCGTTTTGGGGCCCTTGAGGTACTAGATTAATATAATGAAGAAAGTGGTAATGATTCCACACGAGGTGTATGCTTCATTGCAAAGCTCAAAGAGTCCACACACGGTTCTAGAACTCCGTAAAATCAGACTTAAAAGAATGGACTGCGAATTGTTAGCCCTATTAAGCAGTGAAAAAACACCTGATGAGAGAAGAATCTTATACCAAGAAGTTCTGCAGAAATTTCTTCATGAGTAGGAAAATTATAAAAATCCTGCAGAGATCCCCGTGGTTATTAGGCACAGCACGGACAACGATGAGCATGGTGACATAGGACCTTTGTCTGACGATAAAGCTGACCAAATAAAGAATAACGGGTCGGCTCCACAACATATCGAGCATGTATTAGAAGGCACCCTCCACATACATTGAGGAATAAAGGTTTAAGTCTTTATAATCTATTGAATGAGGATCCCAACATAGAGTGGTTCGATACAGGTGAGATCATTGTGGAAGGAGCAAAGGTACAGGGATTGAATATTGTAGACATTGTCCATGATCTGGTGAGAAAGTGGGATAGGCCCTCACCATCAGAATGGAAGCACATTAAAGGACGACTACAACAAATAAATGTCCCAAAACATTGATAGGAAAACTGAACAGGTTAAAAGACTTGGAACATTCCTCGCATGTGCCACAACTGAGAACGTTATCACCCCCAGCGGTAGCACCTATGAAGAGGAAAAAGAAGTGGCCGAACATCAACAACGGTCAACCTTATCCACGTGCCTCTAAAATATGTAAATGGCTAACATATTAAGAAGACGTTATTATGATATTTCTAGTACAGCCTCTTACGCAGGCGTTGATAGACTGTACAGAAGTGTTTGCTATGATGGAGTAGGGAAAAGAGATGTTGAGAGGTTTTTACGGGAGCAGAACGCTTATACAGTCTAGGGTGGCCCACTTTTCAATTTTTTTTTAAAAGTATAGGTTATCGTAGTTTTTCCCATTATTTTGCACTATACTAGCACATTGGTACCATTTTTATAAAAATTGATCAATATTTAGGGGTCTCGCATCGACCTTGAAATTAAGAGTTTTTTTTTTTTAAATGCGTACTTTTTAACTTTTTACTGAATCAAGATAAATCATTAAGTTTGGATGTTTTCTGAATCCTCTTGATGAGAGAAGCCGTTTGGTGTGTCTTCCAATGTCATACGACTAGCGGTTTAAAAGTTGTGCCTGTATACAGGTAATACCAATGTGCTAGTATAGTGCCAAATAATGGGAAAAAACCACGATCACCTATACTTTTCAAAAAAATCAGCAAATAGCAGACAAATAAGGAAGAAAGAAACAATAACTTAAACAATCACTTTTGCATTGTATTGACCACTATCACACGTCACTGGCTGCAACGTTGTCCCTCTGTGCTATGTCATCGTGGCGAGTGATGACTTCTTGAAGTCGCCGAGCTCTTTCCGGTTCTTTTCCACCACAGCAGGTGCATTAAGGATGCGGCGAGGAAGATTGACAGACACACTTGGCTCTTTCGGCAGGGGGAACGCTAGTTCTGACTCCGACTCTCCTGACATGCCAGTATCATCATTCTCCATGGCCTCATCTCCGGTTTCGTATGCACACATTGAGGTTTGCGGCTCCTGGCGAGGACGTTTTCTTCCTTCCTGTAGCTTTCTTTTTACAGCGAAAATTTTATCGTCCCCGCTCATCGTTGCCACCCGAGGACCACGTTGATCGAGGTAGAAGTCAATGTCTTCTTTCTTGTCCTTGTCGGACAGCAGTCGATTCTTCTTTATATCTTCGACAGCGTCAGATGCTCCGATATCCCACAGCTTGTCCACACTGTCCGAAAACTTCTGCCGTTTTCCTCCGGCGTCAATTTCTCGTTTTCTGCTCTTTTGGAGTAAGTGCCACTCTTTCCACAATGCCTCTAGCTTCCGTTCGCAGTTGAGCTTTGTGATTGTTTTAATGCGGGCCATGTTCCAAAACTTTAAGACGTTGTTTACGGTTTCTTTGAATGCGTCTTTCCTGTTAGCAGTGTACTGGATAACACTGAAGAAGTATTGCAAAACCTGCCGTGTTGTTGGCAATTTGCTACCACTGATGGAGGACGACGGTTGGCCAACTAAAAAAATTTCCGAGGCCGATCTTAGAGAAGGTAACGATGTTATTTTCGCCTTTCCTTTTGATGACTCTCTATTTGTAGCTTCAAGAGTTCTTCCACTTATGGTTGCCATCGATTTGTCCATGACAAAGGATGAGGAACTCAGACAGAATTTCAAAATGTTATGATCTGCAAAAAAAGAAATAGGTTAGGTACCTGGCACAGGCATAGTGCATTTTCTAATTACCTATATACATTATACATTCCGCCCAGGTATGGTGACTCATTTTTTGGAAAAGTATAGGTGATCGTGGTTTTTCCCATTATTTGGCACTATACTAGCACATTGGTATTACCTGTATACAGGCACAACCTTTAAACCGTTAGTCGTATGACATTGACAGGCACACCAAACGACTTCTCTCATTAAGAGGATTCAGAAAACATCCCTATTTAATGATTTATCTTGATTCAGTAAAAAGTTAAAAAGTACACATTTAAAAAAAAAACTCTTAATTTCAAGGTCGATGCGAGACCCCTAAATATTGATCAATTTTTGTAAAAATGTTACCAATGTGCTAGTATAGTGCCAAATAATGGAAAAAACCACGATCATCTATACTTTTAAAAAAAAATTGAAAAGTGGGCCACCCTATTATACACTTTATAAGCCTGTGATAAAAAGGTTTAAAACAGCCAAGACAACAACGGCATCGATTGACTCTATTTGGCAAGCAGATTTAACAGACATGCAAAGATATTCAGTGTATAACGATGTTTACCGCTACATCCTATTTATAATAGATGTATTCTCTAGATATCTGTGGCTAATTCCTCTCAAAAATAAATCGCCTGAAACAGTTGCTAAAGCCACTAAAACGTTGATGTTGAAAGAAAACAGGGTTCTTGGCTATTTTTGTACGGATATGGGGAAAGAATTTATAGGCCGAACTTTTCAGAACATGCTAACAGAGTTTAATATTAGCTACTACACTACCAATTCTATACATAAGGCTTCTTTAGCTGAAAGAGTTCAACGTACCATAAAGGAACGCATGCACCGCTATTTTACACATAAAAACACATACAGATATATAGACATTGTGGAATGATTGGCCTCACCATACAACCGCTCACACCATCGCACGATTTGGGACAACACCTAACGAGATTTTAGAACAGGCACAGAGCCTGATGTGAGAAGATATTCGTAGAACACCGCCACACTCTGCGCGTTTGAAAATCAATGATTATGTAAGGCTGTCGCTTTCGGGAAATAAATTCGCGAAGGGATTTGAGCAAGGCTTGACACGTGAGATTTTTAAAGTTGGGGCTATGAGACTTAAAGGCGAGATAATTATGTATTACGTTGAAGATTTGAATGGGGAAGAAATCGCAGGAGGCATTTACGACGAGGAGTTGCAGAAAGTGACATTTAATTTAGGAGAAAATGTGCTTAAAATTGAAAAAAATTTAGGAAGCAAAAGTTCCGGAAAGAGAAAAATCCACCTGGTGAAATGGCTAGGGTACCCAGAAAGCTTCATCATCTATATAAAAGCTGATGTAATAATGAATCTTAAATAGTATGCAATATGGCGTGTAACCATTTCTACGTCACACTCCCGTTCTCTTCTTTGTCTGTACATCCTGACAACACCCTGGCCAACTTTGTAACAGAATTCCATGGGCCCATTGAATTGGGTCGTGATTCGTATGAGGTAGGGATATGCGAAATTCAGCTGGACTCCCTCTTTTTAAATATTGATTATAAAGAACCCGTTTTTACGGTTTTACGGTATTACAGTACAGTAGTAACACTAGGTCTGGGCTATTATGGTGCGACTGAGGATGTTGTGCGAGACTTAAACGTTAGTTTAAAAAACTCAAATCTTACGGCTGATTTAATATACGAAATCGTAAAAAAAGAAAACCCTGCATATACTCTAATCCTAAAATCACAGGCTAACAGAAATATTAAAGACAAAGAGTTGTTCAAAATTATAACCTAGGGGCGATATCGATCAGCCTTCCAAAGTGATACCTTTCACGAGGTACAACATGAGTTGTCCAGCTTAATGCATCAGATGAAATTGGATATGCAGGAACGCCTGCTGCGCATCGTGCTCATCCCCAACCATAGAGGGAAGAGCTTGAGTATTACATATGACAGGCCCTATTATGTGAATGTCGCAGCTACCAAAACGTCTGAGAAGTTGTCAAGAGCATCGCGCATCTCATCTATGTCAGCTCTGTCTTTGAAAAACGAAGCAACATTGAGGGCAAGCTGTTTGACGTTCTCATTTCCGTTGCCAGTTGCAGCCAGCCATGATTCAAACATCTGCCACTTGATGCGCCACAGTGCCTCATACGTCAGCTGGTGACCTCTCACAGCTCGGTAGTAGGCCTTGCCGTCCAGTATTGTCTCAGTGGTGTTAGCCGCGTATACACCTGCCTCTGTCCATAAGTCATCAAGTCACACACTTTCTATGTGTTGACCAATCGCTTTCAGTAAGTTGAAGCAGATATGGAGGCCTCCCATCAGCAAGACCACGTTGGCAAATTTCGAGTTTGCCCAGACTAGTTCCTTACCCCTGCTGTACAGAGGCTGATCAGCAGTAATGATGGTGTATTTCTGGTTAACATACTCAAAAATTGCCATGAAGCGATTGATGACGGTGGTCATGGTGTCATTGTCATCTGCTGGTGCCTGCAGGATTGGCAACATCTCGGCGGTCGTTACTGGTCTATCCGCAGTGCTGACAGATTGATTGAATACTCCCCAGGTTGGAACGGACATCGCTTCATCATGGATGCGTGACACCACCAGGCCAAGTCCTTGGCACGTGCCCGGTCCCTCTCAGGTTCATGCGACAAGTCGTCTATGTCAGTGTCATAGTCAGGAGGAGATGGCCTCTTGCCAGATGGGAGGTTAGCCTGGTCTAGCCTTTGGAACTCCTGTAGTTCATCAGGTTTGATAGATTTCGATCTCTTGTGCTTGCAACCCTTTTGGTCATAACTCTGCAGTGGAGGAGACCTCTCTACCATACCATCAGTTGAGTGCTGTGGAAGGTGTTCTTCCCGTCTAAGGTTGACTCCAAGGTATCTATGTTGTTACAAGAGCAGTGAATCATTCTCTCTTTGACGATGGTATCAGGGATGTAGACACATCCATTCTCAGCATACCTCTCCAGAATGTCCTGAGCGATGGTGGTGTCTATCCTTCTTACAGTGTCGATACCAATAGTGTGATTTGCCGCGTGGAACAGATCTAGGAATGCTTCTGCGCGGGTGGCTTGGTGCAGAGTAAGACCGAAGCCCACATGCTTTGTTGTCAACTTTCGTCGGTTGGAGACTGCATAGACTATGTCCTGGGCAATGCTACCCATACTCTGCTTCACTTTCTGGTCCTCTTCACTTTCCTCATCCACAGCATCCATTCCCCCAAAGAGCAATCGTAGAAACAGGTACAGACTGTCGGGTATGACGCGATCAACATGTTCCTGATGAAGACCTTGCCATGTCTCGGAGTGTCCAGGAGTTTCAAGAAGATCTTGTCGAACCTTCAGAGCCACGTGTACAATATCTTCGAATATGCTGCTTGTGGCACACATGCGGATATCAGCATCTTCAGTAGACTCTGACTCAGAGGTGACAGGACCTTGTTCACAAGACTTAGCCAGTGCTTTGGAGATGATGAAATCTGAGCTCTCTCCAGGGTAAATCAGCAGCGGGCCCCTTGACAATGGGCGTACATAGCTGGCGTTTGATCCAAGCAGCCTTTGAATATCTTCGTAGAACGTTTTTCTCCTGGAATTATTTCACGGTGATGCCGGTGTCATTACACATACTCTCGTATCTGTTCCAGACGTCTCCCATGTCGTATACGTGACCACGAGAAAGGCCTACTGTCAAGCCTTTGCACAGCTTCGTTATGCACTCATTTTCAGGCCCTTGCTGCTCCTCTCAAATTTCACCAAACTTGCCAGATGATAGCAGCCTTCAACTGCAATCACATCACTCACCGCTGACAACGGTATGCTCATGACAGGATCGTGTTTGGCACGATGGATCAAGTCATCTGACTTCTCCATTGTGTCCACCCTTTGCAGCTTCTTTGTGGTCTTTTGGCAAAACATGTAGAGGGTCCAGTCAATCACTGGTGTTGAACGTCTACGCTTTGGGGAAAAAGCCTGAGAGCCTGTACTTTTTGTGGTCGCCGATGCACCCATGGTCTGCTGCTGACTTCGCAGCCTTTTGAGTTTGCCTTCAGAGGTGAATAAAGAGTAGAATGATTTATGCCACTTGAGTTCCAATGCATTGAAATCATCCTTGAAATGATTTTCCACTCTTTGTAAATCATCAAGATAGTAGGCATCTCCCAGGCTTTTGCTTCTGCTGATGCTGTGCGCAGTAGTGTGTATCATGCTCAGGTCGAATATTGAAAAACTTGGAATTTCAAGATTGGCAGTATGTATTCCTATGTCAAATTTAATTTTAGGAGGAGTTTCGTCTTCTGCAACTTTTGCGAAAAATCGCATTTAAGTGTTCAAAATCGCACTTTTTTTCGAAAAATGGGATTTTTGGTCAATTTCAAAGACTTGGTAGCCTCAAATGACCTCCATATGTTCCATATTGTTCACATACACCCTTAAGCATTTCTAGGAGCAGGCTTGGACCCATTTAAGATCAGCCAAAGTGGTTCATAACCCCTAAAATAACCAAAATCACCCAAAATGGCCCAAAAATAAGGAATTATATGATTTTTAGTCTCCTATACACCACATTTCGCGGCGGTTCTCTTCATCAGGCAAAATCTTTTTGTTCTTCTTTCTTGGTCTTGCATTTTCTTTTTTTTAGAAACGCCTCCACCAATTTTTATTTATTTTCTTTTCGGCATCATTGAGCGTGATGGCAGCTGCCTCCATCTTTCCGCAAGCTGCTGTGACGTTCAACTTTTTTTTTGCAATTGCAATTCTTCTTTAATATTTGTATAAGTCCGTCCTTCACCCCCAGCTTGTAATACTATGATGGTCAACTGAATGTTTTGATATATTTTCTTCTGAAAGCATCTTGATTTGTCTAGCAGGTCTTGTAGAGATCTAAAACATGTTCATAATGTCTTGCTTTGACTTGAAAACTGGCAACAATTCTCTGTGATCGATCCTAGCACGAACAAAACCATCTCTTCTCTCTTGCCCATACACTGCAAGAGCTGAAGCTGAAACTTCCTGGACTGCTCTTTCACAGCTTTGAGTGTGAACTGAGAAGTTCTCAACTTCAAGTGGAGACCTGAGAAGCTCCTCAACTTCCCCTCTTGACATCTTACAAGTGAAGAGTGGCTCATACAGTTTCTCCTTATCCCAATTAATCAGAGTAATTGGAGAAGTGGCATCAAAATTCAGTTTAGGGTTTCTCTGAGTTCTCAGACTCATGTCTCCTTACTCAGACTTACCTCTGATCTTCTTGAACATCTCAACCCCCCCATGCCCTCTCCTCCTTATCCTCACTGCACAGTAGAGTGGATCACTTTTCACTTTTTTTTTAAAATTATAGCTGGTCAAAGTTTTTCCCATGGTTTGGTTCAGTGGAAGTACACTGACACCATTTTTACCAAAATCGATAAATATTTAGGGGTCGCGCATCGACCTTGAAAATTTCAATTTTGGAAATTTGGCCAAATTGACAATTTTTTACTGAATAAAGATAAATCATCAAATTACCATATTTTCTGAATCCTCTCAGTGAAAGAAATCCTCTCAGATACTTACCAAGTTGATCGGACAAGTGGTTTAGAAGTTACACTCACCTAGAAATAACATTAAAATTTAAAATACCGTATTTGTCCCCCGTTATGGACGTAATCATAGCATCAGTAGCTGGCGCATCCTGAAATCCCAATTACACACACGCTATGTCTATGATCAATATTTTTACTAATCACAGTTTGCTTTTTACAGATCAACTGTGTCAATTGATTCTTGTTTGATAAGTCTAGACTTTAGTACAATGGATAAACTGTTAACAACCAAGAGTGGGAAGACTCTGAAAGTTACTTATTCTGGAAAAGAGAAAGCAGCAACAACAGCACCACCTTCTCTAAGGTCAGCCACGGACGTCTTCTTAATTGGTCAGCCATCTTCCTCGATCGGTGGTGCCAAATTGCCAACCACCCATCAAGTTCTCCAGTACTTCTTCTATGCCAAGCAGGAAACTACTGACAGGAAGGCCGCCGTAAAAGACACGGTGGCCAATGTTCTGGCATTTTGGAACATGGCACGTATAAAGACGATCACGAGGCGTAACTGCGAAAGAAAACTGGAGTTACTGTGAGAAGAGTGGCGCTCGCTGCAGAAGAGCAAGATGAGAGACAGTGACGCGGGAAAAGGCAGGGAGAAGTTTTCAGAAAATCTGAACAAGCTCTGGGACATCGGAGCTCCCGATGCTATTGAAGAGACAGAAAAGTCGACTGCTCTCAGACAACAACAAACAAGAAGATATTAAATTTTATGAGGATCAACGGGGCCTGCGCCAGGCAACAATTAGTGGGAATGATAAAGTGTTCGTTGCCAAGAGAAAACGGCAACTCTCAAGACAACAATCTCGTGATGAGCCAGGCACCTCAAAAACGAAATTAGGAACCGAAGCTGAGAGCGACGATGAATCTATAGAAAGCAGATCATCGAGCAACCCCAAATCACAGCTAAAACCACCATACCGACAGCCGAGAGAATCAACTGTATCAATCAGCCTTCCTCACCGCATCCTCAATGCACCGGCTGTTATTGAAGTGGCTGATCGCTTCCGGATGTCCAATAATCAGGTGTGTATATATCGGTAATGATCTTTCCTTGACAAAGATATAATAGACGTAACGACGGAAAATTTAGTGATTATTTTGTCACATAAAAACCATACGCATCCTTGTCAATTTCCTTTCAATTTCGCACATAGGTGGCAAGTGTCGTGGCGGCAGTCCTACGTTCGGCAGATCCGCCCGCAGACCTGGACAAATTCAGTATCTCGAAGGACACGTCTCGCCGTGGAAGAGTGGCACATCGTTGTGAAGTGTCGACAGCTGTGCAGAAATCCTTCGTATCTCCGAGGCATGCTGTCGTCCACTGGGACGGTAAAGTAATGAAGGTCAGTTTTGCCCTCACCGTGGACGACAGTGAATTAACATGTTCCAGTGACGACAGTGGATTGACATATTCCAGTGGACGATAATGGATTGGCATGTATGACATACGTTTCAGGACTCTCTTGGATCATTGGAGCACCGCCAGGCGATTCTCATCTCCGGAGCTCCCAAATGCACAGAAGGAAAGTTGCTGGCCGTTCCGACTGTTGCTGACGGCACCGGTCTGTCCCAGGCCCAGGCGACCTTTCGTGCTCTCAAAGACTGGGGATGCGAGAACAACGTGATTGGACTGTGCTTCGACACAACTTCCTCCAATACGGGGAGGGTGCAGGATGCGGTTGTCCGGCTGGAGAACATGCTTGGTAAACCGCTCTTCCAGCTGGGCTGTCGCCATCACGTTATGGAGCTCATCGTGGGGGCAGTGGTCATCACCGCGTTTGGAAGAACCACAGCACCAACTGAACCTTTGTTCCAGTATCTGAGGAGAAGGTGAATTTCAAGTCTAAGGCGCATTTGTTTTCTCCAATGATTTTTTGCCTTCAGAGCAATTGAGATATCAGCGTCCTTCTACTAATGATGTTAATAGCAGTCGAAAAGGGAAACTTCAGTCGTTTTCATGCAATAGTTTCATAACTCCTCTTTCAGGTGGGACAAGCTCGACCTCTCGACTTATCGCGAGCTGGAGATCGAGCATTTGGCGGAGGTGACGTGGCTGATGGAGCTCCGAGATGAGGCAGTCAAGTTCCTCGGCACCGCTTCTGGTCTTGTCAGAGAAGACTACCGAGAAGTGGCGGAGATTACACTCCTGGTACTCGGTGCCCAGCCACGTCGTGGCACACACTTCATGCGCCCAGGAGCCTACCATCATGCGAGGTGGATGGCCAAGGTTGGTATTTTGAATTAGAATTTAAATATTGTATTGCCTTCTGCAAACAGCCATTTGAAGTCCCTACCAGAAAAAAATAAGATAAATAATTTACCATTAAACAAACTTATATGGAGTGGTATCGGTATTTATACATCACAGTGCGTATTCGTTTCAGATCATCTACTACACGAAGCTCCTGATGTTCAGCGGTCAGCTGGAGTTCGACGACGAACTGGTACAGAAACTTCAGAGAGTGGTAGTATTTACTGCACTCCTCTACGCACCTGCCTGGCTGGCGGCTCCTGTCGCAGCTGATGCCCCGCTGAATGACCTTGTGTTGTACCAGCGTCTTCTGCAGTACAGGGCTGTGGATCGCGAGATTGCAGAGGCTTCACTGGCAGTGATCAGGCGGCACTTGTGGTATCTGAGGCCTCAGACCGTCGTTTTCGCCCTCTGCAGTGACAAAGTGGAAGACACTGTGAAGCACGAGATGGCAAAGAAGCTGTGCCGCCTCGCTGTGCCCGAGGACTTCACGTATGACAACGTCTCGGTTGATGACACGACGCGCCTTCCGGACCTGATCGATGAGTCATCGTGGTTCGTGTTCACAGGCCTGCAGGTGTGCGCGTCTACGTGGCTCACTCTGCCGGTGAATAAGTGGGATCAAGATAAGAACTACTGTGATCTGATGAATGTCATCTCGCATCTGAAAGTTACCAACGACGTGGCAGAGAGAGGGATAAAACTGATAGAAGATTACGCGAACACTCACAAAAGACGAGTCACAGCTGCAGGGTCTTCTTCAGCTCGTGGAAAAGAGCCGGAAAGAACTCGGTGACTTCAAGAAGTCGTCACTTGCCAAGATGACGTAGCGCAGAGGGCAAGGGAGTTAGCAGAGAGAGTACATGGCGCACGCCTTAAGATGACGTGCGTTCTAACCACGATTCATATAGTTTTTGAACCTAGTTAGGGGCACCGGAGTAAGTGCCTTTAGTGATATCGGTAAACCGTTTTAATACAAAATACATTTGATCTTTCCTTATTCGTTTTATCTTATCCTAAAAAGCAGACAATGGCAGACAGCATATGGAGGTACGGGGACAAATACGATATTTTAAATTTTAATGCTATCTCAAGGTGAGTATAACTTCTAAACCACTTGTCCTATCAACTTGGTAAGTATCTGAGAGGATTTCTTTCACTGAGAGGATTCAGAAAATATGGTCATTTTATGATTTATCTTTATTCAGTAAAAAATTGTCAATTTGGCCAAATTTCCAAAATTGAAATTTTCAAGGTCGATGCGCGACCCCTAAATATTGATCGATTTTGGTAAAAATGGTGTCATTGTACTTCCACTGAACCACATCATGCGAAAACCTTTGACCAGCTATAATGTTTTAAAAAAAGTGAAAAGTGATCCACCCTAAGTGTACATCTTCAACATGATCAAGAGGATCAAGCAGCAGTCTGAAGAAATCCAGGGTGTTGCTTTCAAGAACCTGAAGTACAATGCTTTTGCCTTCCTTGCTGCCCGAGAATGTGTTGTACTCCATGATGAAGTCTGATGACTTGGAAGTGAGAGAAGCTGCTCTCAAGAAAATTCTGTTCATCAGGTAAGCATTTATTAATTTAAAAAAATGTGAACAAAATTTGATTATGGGGATTTATTTAATAAAAAAAAAGCCCGAGTTCTATAAATCCCCATAATCGAATGTTTTTTCACATTTTCTTATCCCAATTCCCCCCTTCCCCTCTGATAATGGAAATAATCTTACCTTCTTTCTGAAAAAAATTCGATTATGGGTATTTATAGAACTCGGGTTTTTTTTTTTTAATTTAAGTTTAATTTAAATCAGCAATTCTGAGACTAATAGGGATTAAATCTTAAATACTGGAATAAAAAATAAATTAATTATTATTCTTTCAGAAGTGGGAAGCCAGCCAAGAAGAGGCTGAAGAAGATCACAGCCATCAACATTGATGCTACTCACTGGTCAGAACTAATCAACCTTTCTCAAAGTGGCATCTGTGAACCTGCTCTCACAGGAGACTTTTCTGACCAGGAGCTTCAAGAAGTATTGCTGAATGGCACCAAGCTGGAGCTGCCTGATCTGCCTTCACATTCTGAGAGTGTTGAAAGGGCCATGAAGCTGATATCTGAAGCTTCCCATACTGTTTATGGACTCGAATCAAGGCACAAACACATTCTGGCCAAAGCCCTAAGCCGCCAGATGAGGCCTTCCTTTGCTTCTAAGGGCTCTTACAGTGAAAATTATGATGATCTTGGGATCTAAATGTGTCTATTTGACTCTGTACATGTTTTTTTAAACTTTTTTTCAATAAAATTGTAACTTTTTTTAGGATTTTTTTATGAAAATAGCATGTTTTTTTCGGCCGAAAATTGCGAAAATGCGGTATTTTTCGGTACGATTTTTTGACGATTTTTGAAACGGTTTCCTCAAAAACGGTTAACGCTAGGGATCTGAAATGTTTTGTCAGTTATTATCATATTAAGCCTGACCATCTCGACTAGTCCAAAGTCGATATCTAAAATTGCGGAAAATCAACCTACCTTACTGTAAGTGCCCTAAGCGTGTTAAGTCTTGACATACATTTGTATTTAATTCCTGAATGTGGTTTGCAAAAGATAATGATGTGTTGTATGTGACCCCAAGTATTTTGGTTCTGTGAGTGTGTGGAATGTTGGGGTTGTTTAGTGTAAGCTGTGTAGTTATCTGGTGTTCTTTTGTATTGCTTGTAAGCAAGGTGATGGTTGATTTTGTGGGCGCTACTTTGAGTCTATTGTGTGAGCCAGTCTTGTATACTGTTTATGTATGTTTGTAGGTTATTTGTAGCGGTGTCGTTGTTGTTGTGGGTGGATGTTAGAATGATGTCATCTGCATAATATGATGATAAGGTAAGCTTGTTATCTATGGGTGTTGGAATGTCATGTATGTATAAGTTGAACAGTGTTTGTGAGAGAACAGAGCCTTGAGGGACCCGGTTCGGAAAAAGCTTGTTTTTGGATGACTTCCAATAAATGTGACATGTGAGTATCTTCCTGAAAGATAGTTGCTCAGCCATCTTTTAGTGTTATTTTGCATGTTTGTATTGAGTATTTTGTTTATGAGAGGGAAGCGTGGGATAACATCAAATGCTTTACTAATGTCTATTGTTGCTAATAGTGTACGTTGAGCTAGTCTTCTGGAGTTGATGCCATCTATGATGTGCTGCGTGAGGTTAGTGAATAATGTCGTGGTTGAGTGGTGAGGTCTGAATCCATGTTGAGTAGGCGATAGTGGTATGTGTGGGTTTGTGATTCGTAAGATTAGTCTTTCTGTTACTTTGGAAGGTGGGCATAGTAAAGTAATGGGTCTATAGGAAGCTGGTTCTGTTGGATTTTTGTTTGGTTTGAGTAGTGTTATAATTTTACCTTGTTTCCATATGTCAGGAATAATACAGTGTTGGTATGAATATGTGCTGATATTTGTGAGAGCAAGTATTCCTTGTGGGCCCAAGTGTTTAAGGTGTATGTTAGATATGTCGTCTGGTCCAGTAGCCTTCGAATTCTTAATGTTTTTGATGATCTTGGTGGTCTGGTCTGTATTGAAGAGTCTAATGGTCGTGTCGAGTCTGTAGGTTTTCTTGTGTCTGGCTGTTTGTCTGTCTGCGTGTTTCTGCTTGTTGTCTCTGTTTAAGTGACTTATCTTTGCATAGTGATTAATTAGAATGTTAGCTCGTTGTGTATATTTTGGGATATTATTTTGGCTGCGACAGAGAGCCGCGTGTGAGGTGTGAATACCTTTGTTAAAGTGGGTAATGCTGTTTATATTCTTGTATAGCCTGGATGTACCTGTGGAATGGTTTGGTGTTGTTATGAATTCCCTAAACGTTTGTTTGTTTTTCATTAAGTTTGTTGTTTATTTCTTTGTTGAGCTGTTGTATTGCTGTTTTCTGGTTTCTGTGTGTGGTGTTTGTGTGTTATGTTTGAGGTTGTTACGTTGCCTTATGAGGTGGGCTATTTCTCTAGTGTAATTTGGGTTGTATTTCCTAATGTTGCAGTTGGGTATGTATTTGTTTACATTATTGATGATCTGATTAAATGTCTTGAGTGTTGTATTGATGTTTATGATGGGTGTGCTGTTTAATGTGGTGAATTGTTCCTCAGTCTGTATTTTGAACTGTTCCCAATCAGCTTTCTTGTAATTTCTGTAAGTGTGCCTAAGGCTGTTGGGGCAGAGTGTAGAACGTGTTGTAATGATGATGGGCAGGTTCTCTGATGACAGTTGTTTTTCTGTTCTCGTGTGTATGTGTTGTTAGTGAGGGGGAGCAGAACGTTATGTCTGGGGAGGAGTTTGAGTATCCTGCTTCATGTGGTATATGTGTATGTTCTTCTGTATTGTTAAGAATGAAGAGGCTCTTTAGTTGTGTGGCTATGTTGGCGCCTCTGGTGTTGCTTTGGTTGTGCAGGTACCAACTAGTGTCTTTAGCGTTGAAGTCTCCTCCCAAGATGACATTAGTGAGAGAGGCCAGATTGTGTAACTGTGGATTGTAATTGGCTGGCACTTGAGATGAACTATCTGGTGGGATGTAAATGTTGATTAGTGTGGTGTGTTTTGCGCATGTTTTAATGTTAACTGCCTGTATTTCTATCGTGTTATCTGCTTGGATTGCGTTTGTAATATTTTGGGTGGCATCAGTGTAGCTCATGCTTTTACGTTTGTAAGTGATGAGTCCACCCCCGTTACCCCCAGTACGATCTTGACGGATCGCCGTGAAGTCAGGGATGGTGGATGTTTTGTGTGTGCGTTTTAATTTTGTTTCTTGTATAAGTACTATGTGAATGTTTTGTTTGTGTACGAATTCCCTAAACTGCATGATTTTGTTTGTGAGGCCATCTACGTTGTACTGTAATATGTTAATATTATACTTGTGTATGTGTCTCATGGTCCTATTGTGTCTATGTCTTTGTGTATGGTGACATGTGTAAGTTGTAGTGGAGCCTGGATTAGTCTTAATGTCGCCGGAGAGTAGTCCGAGGAGCACGCAATTGTTCCCCGTAAATGAAAAACTAGCACGCTGAGAATAGGTCCGGCCCTGGGAGCCTATCGGCACTCTGACCGTACCACGCAACAGGCCGTCGACTGCCAGTCTGGCCAACCGTAGACAGCCCGCTGCACAGAGATTTGAGGAAGACATATTTTTAAGTTTTTTGTGGGTTGTATCTATTTGTTACCCGCACAACAGACTAGAATCAGTTATGAACCATCGTAAACCCAGTTGCGACACCCATTTCATATTTTGACAAAAATGTGGCAGTTCAAGATACTGTAGAATGTGTGTTATCCATACCTACAAATGAGAGGTTTGAGGGTGGTAGAAGAAGACACAGATAAGAGATGGAGTTATATTCCGTTACGTTTCGGTACAAAGCTTTGCTCACACAGAATGATAACATTACATTAGTTAAATACGCAATATTTAAATGCAGACAATCTTTTCCAAACATATTGGACGAACATTCGTGGCTTCACCTGATTGGCCGGTTACTGTTGATGCTCCTTGGCCCTGCCCCTTTCTACTAACTTCACCAGAATTTTTCCGTTAATTTAGCTAAACACATTTTTGTTTTCAGATTTTGAACAAATTTAGTTTCCTCAGGAATTTTAAGAAGTTATTCCTGACTTTATATACTCTCACTAAATGGTCTGTCTTTACTTCGTAGTTGCTTTGGAGCAGATCTCATAAAAAAATTTATGAGGAAACTAAATTTGTTCAAAATCTGAAAACAAAAATGTGTTTAGCCAAATTAACGGAAAAATTCTAGTGAAGTTAGCAGAAATGGGCAGGGCCAAGGAGCATCAACAGTAACCAGCCAATCAGGTGAAGCCACGAATGTTCGTCCAGTAGGTTTAGAAAAGATTGTCTGCATTTAAATATTGTGTTTGTAATTCATGTTATCATTCTGTATGAGCAAGGCTTTGTGTCGAAACTTCATCTCTTCTCTGTGTCTTCTTTTACCACCCTCAGACCGCTCATACTGTAGAATATTATTTCTGTTTTCTTTCTGTTTCTGAGTTAAAACCACAATATAATTTCAGTGTGAGTAAAGGTAGCGAGTAAAGGTAGTGAGTAAAGGTAGCGGAATGCTGCCAGAAATGCTCAAATTAGGAAGCGGTTTTTTGCCTTCGCTGGGGACCCTGAACGATTAATTCAAAGGACATCAAAGTTTGAGTGAACATTGACAGTCGCCCGTTGACAACATTTGCAGGTATTCCAATTCGATATTTGAAAAAAAGAAATTTTGGTCCATTTTCACTCCACCCTAATATATATATATACAGGGCGTCCCAAAACAATGTATACACACTTTAACAGCTGATAGCTCAATTGATGTTTCTTTCTTTCCAAGTTAAACCCATTAGAATTAATAATGGCAGTCAGACTAAGCTTTGAACAAAGGAAATTCATTCTAAAATGCTACTGGAAGTGTGAAAACGCAGTTGAAGTGCAAAGACAGTTTAGGAGGGAGTTTCAAACAGATCCACCAACGCGACTTACCATCACTCGAATTAGAGATAAGTTTGAAGCCGATGGAACTGTTCAGAATGTCCACAAGAAGCGTTCCGGAAGACCACGGACATCGACAAGCCCCACAAAGCAAGAAAGAGTACTGGAAACGTATCACCAAAGTCCAAGAAAATCTGTGCGGCAAGCGAGTCGTGAGGTAGGAATTTCAGAATCGTCTGTCCAACGCATTTTGAAGCGCTGTCAATGGAAAAGTTACATTCCAAGATTAGTCCATGCTATTAATGAAGATGATCCGGACCGAAGAGTGGAGTATTGCGAGTGGTACTTGGCACGATGTGGATGTGGATTGGACGAAGGGGTTTCGTAGAATACCCTCCGCGTTCACCAGACCTCACACCACTAGACTTTTTTTATGGGGATACTTAAAAGACAAAGTCTACGCTATAAAACCTGCAACAGTCGCTGAATTGAGAGCAGCCATTGAACGAGAATGCACACAAATACCAAACGAAATGTTTCGTGATGTTTGCGATTCCATTGCTTCGCGTTATCAGCAGTGCCTGGACCAGAACGGACGTCAGTTTGAAAACAGGCGTTGACAAAACAATTAAATAATGTCTGTAGATTCTATTACATTTTGAAAATGAAATGTATTTTAATAAACACTGCCTTTATAAGTATTTAAAGTGTGTATACATTTTTTTGGGACGCCCTGTACTATATATATATTAGGGTGGAGTGAAAATGGACCCAAAATTTTTTTTTTCAAATATCGAATTGGAATACCTGCAAAAGTTGTCAACGGGCTACTGTCAATGTTCACTCAAACTTTGATGTCCTTTGAATTAATTGTTCAGGGTCCCCAGCGAGGGCAAAAAATCGCTTCCTAATTTGAACATTTCTGGCAGCTTTCCGCTACCTTGTGTATATATATATATATATATATATATATATATATATATATATATATATATATATACTGTAAACAAAGTACACAGAATTCATCACGTCGAGGTAGCTGCACATCGAGTTCCAGCCTAGCCCATCCTAACCACTCAAACTTATTATGGACTTTTGTCTAAGTCTTATTCCTTTACCTGCTTATCGAACTATGTTGTGATTTAGTATTGAAAAATGGCATTATGTTTCTTGATTCCAATCTCACTCGAATGAATCCATCCCTTCGTTCTTTTCCACAAACTGTAGTTGCTGCTTCTGTTACTAGTTTAATACCTCTTTCTACGTCCTGTATGTGACATGGCATCCCAAGTATGCCTCCAAAATCTGACTGTTTGGAAGTGAGCTCTCTCAATTCCTTCTCCGTTAATTGCTGCAAAAGCAGAGGACTTAATCGCCCTTCTTCTTTCCAGTTAATAAGATCAATGTATTCTTTTGCTCCAAAGTTCAACCTTGGTATTGTAAACTTTCGGATTTCCGTTTGTGTCTTGCTTCTTGCAAGCATAATTCTTTGAATTGCCAGCTCCCCGATGTGCTCCTGATCATCGGTGATCATGGAGAGCAATAGGTTCTCTGGGTGAGCAAAATAAGCGTTGCGTTGTATTGAAGAATCCACAACGTTTCTCAGCTCAAGTGGAAGGTACCTTGATCTTGAAATGGTTTCCCAGACTTGTCTTCCTCCTTTTGTGCATGAAGATTTTGACTTAATGGTAAACCACATTGGAGCATAACCTTTCATTACAAATGTTGCTAATGCACGAACGTTCTCTGATGGTTTATCTTTATCACTGTATAAGCGTAGAATTCGATTTGCTGTAGTTATCCACCTTGCATGAGATAAAGTTCCTGGATTTTTTGCAGACAAATCCTGAGAGCATTTATCTGAGCACACAGCTTTACAGATTTCAAGCAAATACTTCTTACCCAATGAGGTAGATGGTTTTAATCGTAATTTTAGGTGATCTTAGTTTGACAAGCCTATTCTATGTAAAAACGTGTGCTAATTCCAAAAAAAGCAGTCTTATTGACCCCAGCTACGACAAAATGGCCATTTTGGAGACGTTTTAATAGGCTTATCAAATTAAGATCACCTAAAATTCTGATTAAAGCCATCTACCTCTTAGGGTAACCATAAATCATGCCCCAATGAGTGGCACACTGTTTGACTAATGTTTTTTTTTTTGCAGTTGGCTAATGGTGTGGAGGTGCCTTTGCGGTGTGTGCTGCATGCGAGTGGTGATGCAGAACATGATGGTGATGTAGTGGCTCCATTTACTAAACAAATGTGGAAAAAAGCCGGGGATACAGCTGAAGCCAGAAAACAATATCAGATGAGTTCTAAATACCTTGCTCTATGTGAAGCCATTAATTTTAACGTTGAACCACTGCCTCCCTCATTATGGCTTTCACAATGGCCGTTACAGTAAATTTACCGCTATCAGATATAGTTAAAGGAAAAGAAAACAAGTTCCGATGAAAACATTCTTAAAACAAGATCTATGGTAAAGAAGCCACTAGTGGCTACTATCTCAACTACTGGGTTGCTGGGAAGGAACTGTATTTTCTGCAATGGTCCGGAGCGCAAGCATTTCCCTAGTGGTTTTGAAATTCGATCTCTATGTGAGACTACACCAGCACAGGACAGTATTATAAATGTTGCAAGGCAACTGAAAGACACAGACTTTCTTCGTGAATATAAACACATTGACTTCATAGCGAAGGAGGTCAAGTACCATAAGACATGCAGGAAAAGGTATATTTCCATGGCTGCTGAGACTGTGGCCAAACAACAAGGTGTAACGTACACAAAGGGACGAGAATCTGCTTTCTTAATATTACTTACATATATAGAGTCTGAGATCTTTCTGAAAGAAGCTTCCCAGAAGTTGGTTGATATCAATAAAACCTTCATTGAATTTCTCAAAGAAGAAGGATTCGAGGAGCCTACCTTTGACCCATACCATCTTTTATCCAAAATCTCAGAACACTATGGCAGCAAGCTTCAAGTTAATCAAGACAGCAAGAAACAAGGTACCTATCTCTCTACTGGAAAGGATGCTATGGCCAAGGAAATTAAGAATGTAGCTTTGTTCCTCAGAGAGAAGATCAAGAAGCTCAGTGAGAATAAACTCCCAAAGCCTATTACAGTAGAAGCAATCCATGATGGTCAGTGTCGAAATATACCTGCTGAAATATTAGAGTTTAATAGGATTCTCTACACTGGAACAAAAGATGAAGCCAGTCAGAGAGTGAAGCGGTATGTTAAATCATCAGCTGAAGATGATATCTACAAAGCTATTGGTGGAACAGTGAAGCCATCTAAACACATGCTGCTGGGCATGGGTTTAAAGAGTATTACTGGTTCCAGGAAGATTCAAGAAGTTGTTAATCACTTTGGCCACTGCAGAGGATATCATGCTGCAGAAGAGTACGAGACTCAAATTGCTGCTAATATTATTGAGAAAAGCCGAGTTCTTCCTGATGGCCTAGAAGCAAGTGAAGGACTAACCACAAACACAGCATGGGACAACTATGATGAATCAATGTATCATGACACACAAGGCATCTGTATTCAAAATGAAGTCCCAGTTATATCGTCACCAACAGCAACAACGACAACATCCACAACAACAACAATGACTACACATCCTATTTCTTTGAACAAACGAAAGAAGAGAAGTCTTGAAATACCAAATCCAGAACTCGAACCACTGAGAAAGAAACTAAAAACATAAAATTTTCCTTTGAGGTACAAATAATGGTCAAGCCTGAAAACTACAAAGACTGTGCTGCCAGAGATGTTGCATGGACAATATCTTGCAAAACAAACAAACAAACACCAATGGGGTCTGGCTGGAACTCAACAATAACCAAAGATGATTTACCAGCTCAGAACATAGGCTATTTGGCAAACATCGGAGCCCCTCCTACACGGCATGATGTAATGAATGAAACCATGAAAAGAAATATGACCATTGATGAAGAATGTAATGAAGATTGCATTGCAACAACCTATGATCTGGCTATAGCCAAGCCAGCTTCACAGTCGCAAGACACCATGAGCCCTAAGTATGACAATGTCTTTGTCTGCTTTGGGGCTTTCCATATTATGTTCCGATATCTGTCAGCAGTGGGGTACTTATTGGATGGGTCAGGTGCAGCCCACATTTTAATTGAAAGTGGTGCCCTCACCAAGGGTTCGTTCAATGCCTTTTTGACAGGAAAACACTATAATCAGGCTAGAAGAATGCATGCGCTCCTAGCATCTGCTATGCGTAGCAACCATATGGTTTTTTTCGTAGGAACTGGAAGAGGCAAATGACAGTTATGGACATTTGGTTGAAGCCCTGAAGCCTCTCCACGAATCGCCATCCCCTGAGAAGATGACATCTTTGGAGGAGACAGATGAGTAGATAGCATTCATGATGGCCTATGAAAGCTTCTGCGATGACACCAGAGCTGGCAAACATGGTGTAAATGCACAGTTCTGGGTGAATTACATTGACATGGTTGATATCTACATGCTCATCAGCAGAGCCGTACGAACAAATAATGTGGACCTTTCCATTTCATGCTTGGGAAAATAATTGACATTTTCTTTGCTGCAAATCGCCACAATTATGCACGCTACATGTGCTTGTACTATCTCAGACTCTTGAACATGGATACCACCCATCCTGGCATGAGACAACAACTTGAAAGAGGCGGTTTATTTGTGAGATTGTCATCCAATTCCTTTGCCAGACAACCAGTGGATCAAGCACTAGAAAGTACGATCAATGCAGATGCAGCTTCGCGACAAACTGGTAACACTACTTTCCATCAAAGTCAAGGAGCAACCAGGCGCTGGACAGTGACGAGATCAGCTAGATGTACCATAGTGAGGCATCTGTTTGAAAAAGCAGCAATAAGGAACAGCACTAATCCAAGCCATGAACTAAGAAAGTCGAAGGTGAGTAAATTCCAAAGAGACCTGGAAAGCATATCCAAAATGATAGAGATTTCAATGAATCCTTTCGTCGAGTCTCTGCTTGAAGATACCAATCTGTACTGACTAACAGACGGCAAGAAAATGCCAGATGAAGTAAAATAGATGTTAAATCTCTTCGTTTTGGGGGAAAAGTGGAAAGATGACTTCCTCCAGGAATGCTTAAATGACCCTACAAGGTTTGAAAGGCCACTGCAAAGAAGAAAAGTGAAAAACTTTGCTAGTGCTGTTATCAAGAGCAAGGTACGAGGTAAAGATGAAAACGTTTTGGTGCTGAAGAGAACACGGGACTTGCTCGGCAGATTACTTTATCTTGCTTGTACTAGAAAGATCGAGCTTGAAAATGTGTTTCCTTTTCCACTTACTCCTGTTCCCCTCTTTATGGCTAGCATTTATGGCACGATGAAAAAAACACCAAAGTATCAACTGTCCAAACATCTTGAAGATTTGATTACACACAGAGAGCCGCCAACAGTTGATTTAGTTCTCTATGACGCAATATTTATAAACCAATCACTGCCTTCAGACTTGCCTCTTACGCTTGGAACTGAAGCAATGCTGGTCCTGAAGATCATATGCAGTGCAAGGGCAAGCGAAGTACACTTTGTCTGTGACAAGTATTTGAAAAGTATAAAGAATGTTGAGCAACTGGCAAGAGGTGCAAATGATGGATCATTTCACATAACTGGAACAGATCAGTTACGTCCTAAAGATTTCAGACATGCCTTGAGATCACCAAATTTCAAAACTGCACTTATGAAATTCTTCATGGATGAATGGAAAGATAACAAGTACCCACCTATCATAAAACAAACGAGAGTTCTTGTTGCACATGAGGAAGAGTGTCTGCAATATACAGCAACTCCCCAGACATAACGTTCTGTTCCCCCTCACTAGGAACACATACACACTGGAGAAGAGAAAAACAACTGTCATCAGACCACCTGCCCATCATCATTACAACACGTTCTACACTCTCCCCCAACAGTCTTAGGCACACTTACGGAAATTACAAAAAAGCTGAGTGGGAACAGTTCAAAATACAGACTGAGGAACAATTCACCACATTAAACAGCACACCATCATAAACATCAACACAACACTCAAGATATTTAATCAGATCCTCAATAATGCAAACAAATACATACCCAAGGGCAACATTAGGAAATACAACCCAAATTACACTAGAGAAATAGCCCACCTCATAAGGCAACGTAACAACCTCAAACATAACACACAAACACCACACACAGAAACCATAAAACAGCAGATACAATAACTCAGCACAGAAATAAGCAACAAATTCAAAGGAAAAGAAACAGAAACATTTAGGGAATTCATAACAACACTAAACCACTCTACAGATACATCCATGCTATACAAGACTATAAACAGCATTACCCACTCTAACAGCGGCATTCACACCTCACACGCGGTTATCTGTCGCAGCTAAAATAATATCCCAAAATATACACAACAAGCTAACATTCTAGTTGATCACTACGCAAAGATAAGTCACTTAAACAGAGACAACAACCAGAAACACGCAGACAGACAAACAGCCAGACACAAGAAAACCTACAGATTCGACACGATCATTACACCCTTCAATACAGACAAGACCACCAAGATCATCAAAAATATTAAGAATTCAAAGGCTACTGAACCAGACAACATATCTAACATACACCTTAAACACTTGGGCCCACAGGGAATACTAGCTCTCACAAATATCAGCACATATATGTATTATTCCTGACATAAGGAAACAAGGTAAAATTATTACACTACTCAAACCAAACAAAAATCCAACAGAACCAGCTTCCCATAGACCCATTACTTTACTATGCCCACCTTCCAAAGTAACAGAAAGACTAATCTTACAAATCACAAACCCATACATACCACTATCACCACGACATTACTCACTAACCTCACGCAGCACATCATGGATGGCATCAACTCCAGACGACCAGCTCAACGTACACTATTAGCAACAATAGACATTAGTAAAGCATTTGATGCTCTCCCACGCTTCCCTCTCATAAACAAAATACTCAACACAAACATGCAAAATAACTCTAAAAAATGGCTGAGCAACACTCTTTCAGGAAGATCCTCACATGTCACATTTATTGGCAAGTCATCCAAAAACAAGCTTTTTCCGAACGGGATCCCTCAAGGCTCTGTTCTCTCACCAACACTGTTCAACTTATACATGCATGACATTCCAACACCCATAGCTTACCTTATCATCATATGCAGATGACATCACTCTAACATCCATCCACAATAACATCGACACCGCTATAAATAACCTACAAACATATATAAACAGTATACAAGACTGGCTCACACACAATAGACTCAAAGTAGCGCCCACAAAATCAACCATCACCTTGCTTACAAGCAATACAAAAGAACACCAGATAACTACACAGCTTACACTAAACAACACCAACATTCCACACACTCACAGGACCAAATTACTTGGGGTCACATACAACACATCATTATCTTTTGCAAACTACATTCAGGACATTAAAAACAAATGTACGTCAAGACTTAACACGCTTAGGGTACTAACAGGCACAAACTTTGAACACCAGCAGGAAACAACATCACTCATATACAAACAATATATTCGCTCAGTTATGGACTATGCTAGCCCATGCTGGGTACCCATTATCTCAAACACACACATAAACACCTTACAGACAATACAAAACAACGCACTTCGTATCATTACAGGATGCACTCAAACAACACCAATAGAACACCTGCACACAGAAACAAAAATACTGAAAGTTAGGGAACATTTAGATATGAGGGGAACACAATTCATGGCAGCAGCGACAACTAACCCGCAACACCCTTGCCACTACATGTACAATAGGGCGGCTCGTTTTTACACTTTTTTCGATATTTGATTGTGGGTAGTGAGGAAAAGTTGCGATTTGGAGAGAAAATAAAGTGTGTAAAATTTTTTTGATCTACGTCAATACCTTCCGGTGGCGGCGAGTCCTTAAAAATCGAAAAATAGGCCTAAAAACACATAAAAATTTTATATAATTTTATATAATTTTTATATAATGTTCATTGTTCAATGAATGCTATTAATTTATTCAAGCCTATAATAGTGTTCTCAGGGTTGTTTGCACAGAAATATACCGGAATTAACATTTGTATAACATCTTGTTAAAACTTGCTTTAAATCAATATTTTGGATATTTTAACGGCTAAGACGCCACCGGAAGTTATTAACAGATTGTGCTGAAATTTTTATTGTTTATTCTGTAAGTCTTTAAAACCATTTTCCAATCTACCCCGTTAGGCCTATTTTTCGATTTTTAAGGACTCGCCGCCACCGGAAGGTATTGACGTAGATCAAAAAAATTTTACACACTTTATTTTCTCTCCAAATCGCAACTTTTCCGCACTACCCCCAATCAAATATCGAAAAAAGTGTAAAAACGAGCCGCCCTAATGTACAATCATGCACCGACACCTCGCACCATTAAGGTAACACCAGAGACACATTATAACCAAATACTCCACTCCATACCACACCCCACAGACATCACACAGTACAGAAAACACATACACACACACACCTAACCCACAAAGCACTGAGACGACTCGGTCCGAATGCGGTCGTAGGTGCGAAGCCGCCACCCATTAACAGGTCAGAGATCAGCCTGAGCAGATCGGATCGAGTTAACTTAGCACGATTCCGATGTGGACATCACCCCAACTTACAGACATATAAACGCAGACTAGACAACTCCACAGACGACACCTGCCACCTGTGCCAGGACACACCACAAACAACTGAACACATTATGACAGACTGTACCGCTCTAGCACAACAACGAACACAACATCACTAGTGCGCTGAACCTCTGGTCCACTCCGGAGAGGGCGATCGGTTACCTGCGTGTCGCCGGTTTGCTCGATCAGGGTGGGCTGATCGGCTAAACAACAACAACAACAATAACAACTCTATCAGGAAATGTAGAACACAATGAGGCACCTGAGTATGTATGCTGACACGTGGAGGGACCTTGGGCATGCTAGTGACAACACCAGGATATATATATATATATATATATATGCACATCACTGATCTAGCAGATCACCTGGGTCCAGTTCTCTGCAAGGCATTGCCAGGTTATCATGCTCTGACAGGATGTGATTACACATCACCCTTCTTTAGGAAGGGAAAAGTGAATCCACTGAAGAAGGCTGAAAAGAACCCGTTACATCTTAAAGGCCTCGGCAGCCTTGGAGAGAAGACCACCTTTGTTGATGAAGGAAACCACGTACAAAAATTTGTGTAATCTATATGGCCAGGGAACCATTTCATCGGTGAATGAGGGCAGACTGAAGATATTCAGGAAAGGTACAAGCCAAATGACCCAGACTCTCTTTTACAGAAAATTGAAGGTATTGATGCAGGCATGCTTCCTCCCTGCAAAGATGTTCTGGATCAAAAGTTAGCTAGGTGCAACTACGTGGCATATCTCTGGAAGCATGCGCATCTAAGAGATCCACTAGAGAATATTAGGACCATTAGGACCTTCCTTCTAAGCATCATCATCCTGTTTGCATATACGTTTTGTGTTTCGTATTTATCAATTATTACGAAAGAAATCTTTTATAACTCGGGCTAGCCTTAGAGTGGATCTTAGGGTCTTTGTTAGCCTTAGCTTCTGTAGATCTGTAGAACTTGAAAAGCCTAATCATTTTCATTAATCAGTAAAGTAACATAAATATCATCAACTGTTGCCGCAAAATAGAAGTCAACATCTTCTTTCCTTGAATAATCAATTTTAAAATTAAAAGGAGCCGTTTTGAGCAGAAAACTGAGATTTGTTTATAAAAAACCTCTGAACAGGTAGCTCGAACAACGTGAAAAAAGTGTTAACAGCTGACGAGGAAGCTTCTAACAGTGGCTGCATCCTCCAGCGCGGGACACGTCAACGCGAAGAAGAGGCGACGTCAAACCAAAACATCAACGCGCTGGTGGCAAAACTTCCTCAAATCACCGTGCAGCGGGCTGTCTACGGTTGGCCAGACTGGCAGTCGACGGCCTGTTGTGTGGCACGATCAGAGTGCCGATTGGCTCCCGGGACCGGACCTATTCTCAGCGTGCTATTTTTTCAATTACAGGGAGCAATTGCGTGCTCCCCGAACTACTCTTACTCTCTGGCGACATTAAGACTAATCCAGGCCCCACTACAACTTACACATGTCACCATACACAAAGACATAGACACAATAGCACCATGAGACACATACAGAAGTATAATATTAACATATTACAGTAAAACGTAGATGGCCTCACAAACAAAATCATGCAGCTTAGGGAATTCGTACACAAACAAAACATTCACATAGTACTTATACAAGAAACAAAACTAAAACGCACACAAAAAACATCCACCATCCCTGACTTCACGGCGATCCGTCAAGATCGTACTGGGGATAACGGGGGTGGACTCATCACTTACATACGTAACAGCATTAGCTACACTGATGCTACCCAAACCATTACAAACACAATCCAAGCAGATAACACGATAGAAATACAGGCAGTTAACATCAAAACACGCGCAAAACACAACACCACACTAATCAACATTTACATCCCACCAGATAGTTCAGCTCAGGTGCCAGCCAATTACAATCCACAGTTACACCATCTGGCCTCTCTCACTAATGTCATCTTAGGAGGAGACTTCAACGCCAAAGACACTAGTTGGTACCTGCACAACCAAAGCAACACCAGAGGCGCCAACATAGCCACACAAATAAACAGCCTCTTCATTCTTAACAATACAGAAGAACATACACACATACCACATCAAGCAGGATACTCAAACTCCTCCCCAGACATAACGTTCTGTTCCCCCTCACTTGCAACACATACACAATAGAGAACAGAAAAACATCTGTCATCAGACCACCTGCCCATCATCATTACAACACATTTTACAGTCTGCCCCAACAGCCTTAGGCACACTTACAGAAATTACAAGAAAGCTGATTGGGAACAGTTCAAAATACAGACTGAGGAACAATTCACCACATTAAACAGCACACCCATCATAAACATCAATACAACAATCAAGACATTTAATCAGATCATCAATAATGCAAATAAATACATACCCAAGGGCAACATTAGGAAATACAACCCAAATTACACTAGAGAAATAGCCGACGTTATAAGGCAACGTAACAACCTCAAACATAACACACAAACACCACACACAGAAGCCATAAAACAGCAGATACAACAGCTCAACACAGAAATAAACAACAAACTCAAAGAAAAACAAACAAAAACATTCAGGGAATTCATAACAACACTAAACCACTCCACAGATACATCCAGGCTATACAAGACTATAAACAGCATTACCCACTCTAACAGCTGCATTCACACCTCACACGCGGCTATCTGTCGCAGCCAAAATAATATCCCAACATACACGCAACAAGCAAACATTCTAGTTAATCACTACACAAAGGTAAGTCACTTAAACAGAGACAACAACCAGAAACACGCAGACAGACAAACAGCCAGACACAAGAAAACCTACAGACTCGACACGACCATTACACCCTTCAATACAGACCAGACCACCAAGATCATCAAAAACATTAAGAATTCGAAGGCTACTGGACCAGACAACATATCTAACATACACCTTAAATACTTGGGCCCACAGGGAATACTAGCTCTCACAAATATCAGCACATACTCATACCAACACTGTATTATTCCTGACATATGGAAACAAGGTAAAATTATTACATTACTCAAACCAAACAAAAATCGAACAGAACCAGCTTCCTATAGACCCATTACTATGCACACCTTCCAAAGTAACAGAAAGACTAATCTTACAAATCACCAACCCACACATTCCACTACCGCCTACTCAACATGGATTCAGACCTCACCACTCAACCACGACATTACTCACTAACCTCACGCAGCACATCATGGATGGCATCAACTCCAGACGACCAGCTCAACGTACACTATTAGCAACAATAGACATTAGTAAAGCATTTGATGCTATCCCACACTTCCCTCTCATAAACAAAATACTCAACACAAACATGCACAATAACACCAAAAGGTGGCTGAGCAACACTCTTTCAGGAAGATACTCACATGTCACATTTAATGGGAAGTCATCCAAAAACAAGCTTTTTCCGAACGGGTCCCTCAAGGCTGTGTTCTTTCACCAACACTGTTCAACTTATACATGCATGACATTCCAACACCCATAGATAACAAGCTTACCTTATCATCATATGCACATGACATCACTCTAACATCCACCCACAACAACATCGACACCGCTACAAATAACCTACAAACATACATAAAGAGTAGGGTGCATCGAAAAAATCAATTTTTATAATTTAATGAATGGCGGGTGCGCAAAACATGTGAATGATCGCTACGAACCTATATTCTAAGTTTCATTAGCCTACGACATGGGTAATTGCCTGCGAGATGACTGAAATTATGAAACAAAAAATCGCTGAAAAAGGGGAATATTTTTCAGTTATCCTCCCGTTTTCAGCGAATAGCAAAATAAATTTGGCATATATTGATGTTTTGCCTAAATGGAAACTTTTTCATAATTAAATTAGCTTTAAAATGAAAGGTTTACTTGTCTGGTGTAACATTTAGCCACTTTTTTCCAATAAAAAATCAGAAAAAAATGTTGCCCAGAGCTTACCACGAGGAGGTAGTTACATATTAAGCTCCACCCTCCCTCCCTCCTTCTTTAGTAACTAACTAAATTGCATAATCTTTCTTTGTTTTAAATGATGGCATTATATCTCTTGATTTTAAAGTTGCTTTAATGAAGTCATCTCTTCGGGAATATCCAGAAACGTTTTTAGAGGCCTCTGTCACCAACTTAATATGACGTTCTACATTTTGTGAATGGCATGGGAGACGAATGTAGTCAAACTTTGAAAAATCCTTGGAGTGAACCATTGATTCTAAGTCACTCGTTTTAATTTGTCTAGTGATAGGTGGTTCGGTCTTCTGTATATTACGGCAGTCAATCAAATCAATATAATCATTGGCTTGAAAGTTTATCATAGGAATCTTGAAGGTTCTTAGTTGCATGTTATGATCATTTTGATTTCTCGTTGAAAGCACCTTTCTAATTCCTAGTTCTCTTATATGAGCTCGTTCATCGCCCATCATTGCCAGAAGTATATTTTCTGGATGGGCAAAGTACCCATTGCGTTGGATAACATCCTCGATTATTTTTCATTGACTTGCCGGAAGATAGCTTGACAGCGTTATCATTCTGTAAATATGCTGAGGTCCGTTAATGCATGATGGGAGACATTTAATATAGAACCACATTGGACAATATACTTTAATTACGAATGTTGCCAATGTTTGAAGATTTGGAGGAGGAATTTCTGTTCCAATATACAGACGTAGAAGTCTTTCGGCAGTAGTTAGCCAGCGTGCATGCGATACTGGACCAAGTCGACGATTTGCTAGTTCGTCTGGACAATAACCGTTTGAAACTGCTATACTGAGATCGTACAACAACCTTTGGTCTGTGCTTAAATCATCGCACCTTTCTATATTTGGAAGTGCAGGTAGATCAATAGGCTCAAAATAGCAAACTGGAAGTGATTCGCATGTTTCTATCGCTTTGCCAATAAATCCGGAATAACTTCTCGGACCTGATGATAAGCCATCAATGTGCGTAAACGAATGGCGAAGTAAAAGTTCATTACAATGGAAAAGGCAAATGAACCAATGTAAAGGTCTTCCTAGGCTTACCTCAAGATGTTTTATTACACCTCCCTTTATTCCAGTGTTTACCTTTGTTCCATCACATCCAATACATAGCAAAGCGTCAGTACTAATTTCTCGATCAATTAAAAAGTTCAAATTCCTTTGTGTATGCTATCTGAATCTCCTGAAATAGGAGAAATGTGACCCAAGTGTTTGGAATTCGGTTCCTGTAATAAAACTATATGTTCTTCGGAAGTCATTTTCGGGTAAGATTTATTCCCTTTTTTTTCTTGAACTAAAGTACTATCTTTTCTACCATCAAAGTAAAGACCTTTGAGAAATCCAATCTGTTCACCGTGTAGGCTGCTTCTATACTTTTCTCTTTCTCTCCTCACTTTCGATTTATCAATTACGCTAGACATATTTTCCTTTCTCACAATTCCACAATCTTGCAAAACTGCTGTTGCAAGAGCTGCTGCTGATCTGTCCGATATATTATATCTATCTGCCTCTCTAACTAAGCTAGGCAAAGACGTTCTCATTTGAGACGAAAGTCTATCTCTTTGTGGTATGATTGTAGAACAGCAAGATTCTTCCTTTTGCCGATTCTTTTTTACGTGTGGAACATCATCTCTGCGATCGGTATTACTGTTTTCCCTCATCAACTGTTCATTCTTTCTTTTAGTATTTTCCCTCAAGCGTCTAGTTTTGTCCATGTCCACTCCCCCAATAGCCATGTTTCTTTTAGTTCTTTGATCCGCAAGAAACTTTCTTTCTTCTACGGGTACCGTCCTGCCTTTTTCACAACTGCAATGGTTCAGATCTTTGCATTTACACGTACAAATATCAAATAACATTTCCTTTGCCTCAGTTTTAAACTTTTCTAGTTTTTCTACATATATTTTTGTGTTCTGTGATTTATTTAGCAGCTGATATTTATTTTTATAGTCAATGATTTTTTGCTCAATTCTTCTTGATGATATCACAGGCAAAGAAGCTTCACTCCAAATTGATACAATTTAACTGCTGGTATCCTTTACAACCTGTTTATTATCGTTATTAGATTCCTTTAAAAAAACTAATGTTTCATTACATCAGCTTCAGTTGGCAACAAATATGTTTTCAAGGTACACGGTTCTCCGAACACTTTAACATGACTTTGTTCTTGTTTTTCTTTTTTCGTTACTGACCTTGTGGTCTTAGAAGGCGTCATATTATTTAGTTGAAAATAATATAGTAATTTAAGTATATAATAGTTCAATACTCGAATATTGCGTGAATAATAAGATGACAATGCTCACACTTTTGAAACACGTCCTTACAAAGCAAATGCTGTTGGCCGACTGCAGCATGACGCCATTGTGATACGATGACTCAGCAATCAGCATCACTGAGACATAACATATGCAAAGCCAAATGTGTAATTGTATGCCTATTGCGATAAACAACTATGAATTGTTATTCATAGTTTATTTTTCAACTTTAAATTAAAAAGATATAATGCCATCATTTAACACAAAGAAAGATTATGCAATTTAGTTAGTTACTATTAGAAGGAGGGAGGGAGGGTGGAGCTTAATGTGTAACTACCTCCTCGTGGTAAGCTCTGGGCAACATTTTTTTCTGATTTTTTATTGGAAGAAAGTGGCTAAATGTTACACCACACAGGTAAACCTTTCATTTTAAAGATAATTTAATTATGAAAAAGTTTCCATTCAGGCAAAACATCAATATATGCCAAATTTATTTTGCTATTCGCTGAAAACGGGAGGATAACTGAAAAATATTCCCCTTTTTCAGCGATTTTTTGTTTCATAATTTCAAAGTCATCTCGCAGGCACTTACCCATGTCGTAGGCTAATGAAACTTAAAATATAGGTTCGTAAAGATCATTCACATGTTTTGCGCACCCGCCATTCATTAAATTATAAAAATTGATTTTTTCGATGAACCCTAAATTAAACAGTATACAAGAATGGCTCGCATACAATAGACTCAAAGTAGCGCCCACAAAATCAACCATCACCTTGCTTACAAGCAACACAAAAGAACACCAGATAATTCCACAGCTTACACTAAACAACATCAACATTCCACACACTCACAGGACCAAAATACTTGGGGTCACATACAACACATCATTATCTTTTGCAAACCACATTCAGGACATTAAAAACAAATGTACTTCAAGACTTAACACGCTTAGGATACTAACAGGCACAAACTTTGGACACCAGCAGGAAACAACATCACTCATATACAAACAATATATTCGCTCAGTTATGGACTATGCTAGCCCATGCTGGGCACCCATTATCTCAAATACACACATAAACACTTTACAGACAATACAAATCAACGCACTTCGTATCATTACAGGATGCACTCAAACAACACCAATAGAACACCTGCACACAGAAACAAAAATACTGGAAGTTAGGGAACACTTAGACATGAGGGGAACACAATTCATGGCAGCATCGACAACTAACCCACAACACCCTTGCCACTACATGTACAATCATGTACCAACACCTCGCACCATTAAGGTAACACCAGAGAGACATTATAACCAAATACTCCATTCCATACCACGCCCCACAGACATCACACAGTACAGAAAACACAGACACACACACCTAACCCACAAAGCACTGACACGACTCGGTCCGAATGCGGTCCTAGGTGCGAAGCCACCACCCATTAACAGGTCAGATATCAGCCTGAGCAGATCGGATCGAGTTAACTTAGCACGATTCCGATGTGGACATCACCCCAACTTACGGACATATAAACACAGACTAGACAACTCCATAGACGACACCTGCCACCTGTGCCAGGATATACCACAAGCAATTGAACACATTATGACAGATTGTACCGCTCTAGCACAACAACGAACACAACACAACATCACTAGTGCGCTGAACCTTTGGTCCACTCCGGAGAGGGCGATCTGTTACCTGCGTGCCGCCGGCTTGCTCGATCAGGGTGGGCTGATCAGCTAAACAACAACAAGAATAACAACTAGAGAGCATGCGACCCACAGAGCATCCCTGGAAAGAGGTTAATGGAATTTTTCTACCAGTCTGGTTTACCGGCAGTCAAATGCCAACCATGCTTTCTGAGACCATGGAACCGGAGGATGTCGCAGATGGAGATGAGGGAGTTGAGGACGAAGCCAATGATAGTACTTCCGATACTGATTCAGAGGAAGAAGATCTACAGATCTACAGAAGATAAGGCTAACAAAGACCCTAAGATCCACTCTAAGGTTAGCCCGAGAGAAAGGAAAGAGTAGGGGGTTAAGAGAAGAGAAGAGAAGAGAATAAGGGGTTAAGTAAGGAGGAACACATATCACTCGTGGGTTAGCATTCATTCAGAAAAAGAGAAAAAAAGACTCACCATCATCATCCGCCGGCCACTGCCGACAAGTCAGAAAAATAGTCGTAGAAAATAGGAGAGGGGTGAAAGATGAAAAGAAGTAAAATAAGAACGCTTACAAACCATGCAAACACAGTTTTAACTCACTGTCATACCATGCAAACTACAAACATGCAAGAAAAGAGAGTTACAGACATGCAAAGTAAGGAGATAAGAAAAAAAAAAAAAGTAGGTAAGGTTAAACAAAAAGTGGGTTAGTTTACGCTACAAGCTACATCTACGTTCGTGTTACTCTAATTTCTTTTTTTTTAATAATTTTATTGCTGGCATCACACGCTGGCAGGTCACAAGCTGGCATTTATCGTCAACAGACTCATCCTCGAGCACCACCACCCGAGCTCCTGTTGTTAACTTTGTTTTTTTATTTTAAACAACGTTAATATTTTTAAAATGTCTGTCAAGACGGTTCTTAAACACATTAACGCTGGTAGAATGAACGACTGACGCGGGAAGATTATTCCATTTATCAATTACTTTAAACGTAAAGAAGTTTTTAGCGATATTAGTAATGAAATGTCTGCCACCCAAATTAAATCCGTTATTGCGAGTATTACTATTATCGAAAGTGAACAATTTGTCAAAATTTACGTTATCGATTTTATTAACGATTTTGAAAACTTCAATAAACTCCCCCCTTAATCTCCTAGTTTCGAGTGAATACAGGTCTAACTCTTTAATCCTATCTTCATAAGGCTTGTTGCGCAATGACAGAATTAGTTTCGTGGCACGACGTTGAACCCTTTCTAACCTATCAATATCCTTACGCAAGTACGGGCACCAAAACTGAACGGCATATTCTAAATGAGGCCTGACTAGGCACTTGTAAAGGGGCAATATAATATCCTTCGATTTAAATTCGAAATTACGCGCTATGAAGCCTAACATCCTATTAGCTTTTGCGGAAGACTCGAGGCACTGGTTCCTAACCTTTAAATCCTTAGATACGCGTACGCTTAAATCTACTTCCTCTTCAACGCTCACTAACTCCCTATCATCCATCGTGTACGTGTAATTATTGTTGCGAGAACCTATATGCAAAACTTTACATTTGTCTACGTTAAATTGCATCTACCAGTTATCTGTCCACTCCATAATCCTATTTACATCGTCTTCGAGCCTATTACTATCGTCCTCCTTAACAACCTTACCGCCTATTTTAGTATCGTCCGCGAATTTTGACACGTTACTAGTCAATCCTACAGCTATGTCGTTAATGTAAATTACGAAAAGCAATGGGCCTAACACAGAACCCTGTGGGACACCGCTACCTACATCTAACCACCCCGATTCACTACCATTAATTACCACCCTCTGTCTCCTAACACGATGATACGATCCCTAACTACGGTTTCCAAAAGTTTACGGACAATTGACGTTAAGCTAATGGGCCTATAATTGCTAGCTACTGCGCGGTCGCCATTTTTAAAAATAGGCGTGACGTTAGCTAATTTGAAGTCTTCAGGAATAATCCCCGTTTCGAGTGACTGATTAAAAATCTTCGTTAAGGGGCCTACGATAACTTCTTTCAAATCTTTCAAATGTCTGGGATAAAAAGCGTCAGGGCCTGGAGCCTTGCTAACTTTTCGCCTGTCGATAAAATGCGCAATCTCAGCCTCGTAAACAATTATTTCATCCAAAATAGGCTCGCTACTAAATGGAACGATGTCGTCCACGTCGGGGACATTATTTACGTCTTCAGCGGTAAAAACTGTCGCAAAAAAGTTATTGAAAATACCCGCCATCTCCTGAGCGTCAGAAGCCAAAGCGCCATTAACATCCACTAGAGGGCCTATGTTATCTTTTATCGGCTTGCGATTATTAACGTATTCAAAAAACTTTTTTGGATTATGTTTACTATCCGCAGCTATAAGTATCTCTAAATTACGCTTGGCATTCCTAACTGATCTTTTAACCTGACGTCTAAGCTCGATATATCTATTAAAGTTAGCTGCCGTGCTATTGCGCTTATTAAGTCTATACGCTCTATTACGCTCGTTTATGAACTCGCCTATTTCCCTAGTCCACCACTTCGGCCTACCATGATTTCTAGCGCGCTTGGGCCTACGAGGAATAAACTCCCTTTCAATATTCCTAAAACTTTCTTTAAACGCCACCCAACGCAAATTTGTGTCATTACCCATAAATAAGTTATCCCAGTCCACTACTCTCATCCTATCCGCAAAACTATCAAAATTAACCCTACGAAAATCAGGGACTTCTATTACGTTACTATCCTGATTGTTTTTTGTCGCTAACTTAAACCTAAGAATTTGATGATCACTACATCCTAAACTCTCGCCTACTTCTAAACCTTCGACTATATTCTCGCCTATCGTCATCACCAAATCTAAAATATTGTCACCGCGCGTTGGTTCAGTAACTATCTGTCGGAAAAAGTTATCTTCCATAAACTCTATCAATCTCAAACCCTCCTCATTACCAATAAAATTCTCGTAATTAACATTAGGGCAGTTAAAGTCTCCGACAATTATACTATTCCGATTGTCAATAAAATTACCAAGAAGTGAGTAAAATCTAGTATCTGTATCGAGGGGTTGAACGGGAGGTCTATAAAGAACAACGAAATTAAAACTAATACTACGCGCCCTAACTTCAACACATATCGCATTAATTGCTGCCGGAAAATCTAACTTAACCTCGATAGCCCTAAGGGAATTACGAATGTACAGCAAAACGCCTCCACCAAACCTAAGTAACCTATCATTAGTAAAGAGTTTAAAACCCGGTATATCAAGTTCCCCCAACAAGTCCCGAGCCACGGTATTTAACCAAGTTTCAGTGATAGCAACTATATCATAGTTGCCGGAATAAATTATCGCCTTAAATCCATTTAATTTATTTCTAATACTATGCGCGTTACAATAAAAGACGTTTAAGTTATTTTTTACCAAGGAGCCAGCGTTTTAAACTATTTTTCACGTCGGGCCCGCGTTCACCGGACCCACAACGTTTAAAGAAGGCTTCGACCTATACAGCTTTCGCACGTTTTCGTCTATTAACCTACCTAGCCTAGCATTACCTATTTCATTAAAATGCACCCTATCTTTTATAAAAAGGCTAGGATCACTGATTTCGGACCACAGCTTTACGAAGGGTAAATTTTCCTCAGCACAAATCTCTTCTAATTTATTATTCAAAAATATTGTTTTTGACGTAATCCTAAGACCCAAACCGTGCCTAGGGGTAATACCTAGAACTAAAGACCTATCTGACCTCGCCTTCAGGGACCTAATTAACCCCCTATATCTCTCCAAAAGGTCAGCACTCTCATATCGGGCCTATACGAGTCGTTGCCTCCTACCATCGTCGCCAACATCGAGTGACGGGAGGCAACGTCAATCCTATCCACTTCGTCTCTAACTCTGTCAACCCTGGCCCCTGGGAGACAGACCCTCCTCCTCTTGGTTGGATGCCGTTCAACGAACTCTTTGTCCATGTGGCGCACTAAAGAGTCCCCAATTAAAATAGTTTCCCCCTCATTCACGTCCCTTTCCAAATGGGCGAAATGGTTCGAAACCTCGATATGGGGGGGGGGGATTCCTATCACCTAACGTACGCGGCCTAGCTACACCCTTAACCTCTCTAAATCTCTCGCTATCTACTACTCTTGGACTAACCTTAACCTCTTCCTCAACTCTATCTAACCTTCCCGACAAGCTACCTAAACTAGAAACTAGGTTACGCACCTCACCCTTCAAATTACTAACGTCTTCAACGTTAGTATTGGTTCGGCTTCCGTCAACCGTAGCCCTACCCCTGCCCTCATCAAGCGTTGCAAGTCTTTCCGCTACCTCACCTACACTGCGTTTTATGTCAACTATTTCCTCCATTAACTCGAAAAAAGAAACAAACTGATCTCTCGGTAATCGCCATAGGACCGCCGTTATAATCCTTAAATTCCGAATACCACAGGTTTACCCTACACCTAACATACGACGCTTTCTGCGACGGCATCGCGCAGTTAAAAATTAATTTAAACGCTCGCAAGTTTAAGTTAAATTAAGCCGGCACGCTATGAAAACTTCTAAATCGCTAAAAACACCTAATATTCAATTGCTTAACTATAACAACGTGAATATAAACGCAAGTATATAAAATTCAAAACTTTCCAAAAGTAAAATTCTCAGCAATATACAAAAGTAGATGCAAAATCAGAGAGCTCAGGAAATGCGTCCATTCAGTACAGTGATGATGATGGAGATGATTAATTAAATGTTGCTAATGTTCTTGTTAAATGTTAATAAACCATAATCACCTAAAATTCTGAAAATCTCTGAATTTGTCCATAATTGGCCAAAAAGTGTCCAAAATGGCCATTTTGTCGTAACGGGGGTCAATAAGACAGCTTTCTAGGAATCAGCACCCATTTTTACAGAATACGCTTGTCAAACCATAATCACCTAAAATTCTGAAAATCTCTGATTTTGCCATAATTGGCCAAGAAGTATCCAAAATGGCCATTTTGTCGTAAATGTGGTTAATGAGACTGCTTTTTTTTGGAATGAGCACCCATTTTTACATAAAATCCGCTTCTCAAAACATAACCACCTAAAATTCTGATTAAAGCCATCTACCTCTTGGAATATTCTGGTCCGTACTTAAGTCTTCATTTGCTATGTATGGTATATCAGCTTCAATTTTATCAAACCCTGCAACTGGCAGTTGTTCACAATTTTTCAGTGCTTTGCCAATTGTTCCAGAGAAGGTATCAGGTTCTGTTGTGCTCCCATCAATGTGATATAACAAGTGGCGAAGTGGAAGTTCGTTAGCGTACAATTGACATATTAGCCACTGCAAAGGTCTACCTAATGCCAATTCTAAGAGGCTAATAGTTCCATTATGCCTTCCTGTGTTTGCAGGAGTTCCATCACATCCAATAGCCACCAGTTCATCAATGTTTTGAACATTTTCTGATAAAAACTGAATTAACTGAATTAACTGAATTAACAGGTGCAATATGACCAACATAGCAAGACCCTGGTTCTCCTACTAAGGTTATGTGTACTTCAGTGACCGACTTGTAATAATATTTTTTGCCTTGCTTGATATGACATTTAGTTTTATCTTTTCTTCCATCCAAATATAGAGCTTTTAAGTGTTCCTCATTATCTTCTTGTTGCATTTTACGCCGTATTTTCGTCCTTTCTCTTCGAATTTTACTCCTGTCAATTACGAGGGAGGTATCCTCATTTCCTATTAGACCAATATCTTGCAGGACAGCAGCTGCCAAAGATGCACCTGCCCGGTCAGATATGCCGTATCTATCACAAACTTGTGCAACATTTCCTAAATTAACTCTCAGTTGTTGAAGCGAATTAGACGGTCTAGCATCATCAACCGCTCTTGTTTGGATCGGGTTTGATTCTTTCCCTGAGCAAGTTGAAATGTCACCCCCCGAATCAGAAGAATCAAGGCCTAGGCCTTCAGCATCATCATTAGTTGAAATGCTTTTGCTAATTCGAGAAAGTTCCACTTCTTTTCGTTTCATATTCTTTTTAAGATTTTCAGTTGTTATTTTATGTATGTTCCCAATCGCCATTTTTCTATTTCCTCTTTGATCAATGAGAAACTTTTGCTCAATGCGAGGAACCTTTTTAATTTTATCACAGTGACATGAATCAAACTCACATTTGCAGCTAGCAATATCAAATAAATTTTTAGCTTTTTCTCTGAACAACTGTAATTTGTTTGGATAATTTGGGTTTTCTTTTCTTCCTTTGTACGGCTTTATCAACACCATATATTTATTATGATAGGAGCGAATAGGCTAAAAAACTCTTTTGTGAGAAACCGTTGGAATTGAGGCCTTTACCCAAATATTTTCAATATCTAAAGCGACTCTTTCTGATACGTCAGAGACTGCAGGATCTTTGTTATTATTAGTGAACTTTATGTCAGCTCTTACCCATAAATAATGTCTAAACATTTCTCCATAGGTTGGAAGCCTATTGCTATTTAATTCTTTAGCAGCGCCAAAAACTGGGCATATGCTACACTGCCTTGTTTTTACTTTTTTATCCATTTTAATATTTCTGAAAAAATAGAATTAATGTAATTAAATCAGAGAATTACAAGAAATAAATAATTATGCATGCAAAAACGGTTAAGTAGTTATACTAATAGGCTAAATTAACTGTAGCACATCTCGTCAGTGCACGCACTTTAGGAAGACTGAGTGACTGAGGCTCAAAATGTGACGGTTTTTCAAGGTCAGTGGGGAGCCTCTTACTGAAACAGCAGCTTGTTCAAATTTGGTGGACATTTCAATTTGCGCCATTTACAACTTTTCCTAGGTATTCCAAATTGATATTCTAAAATTCATATTTTCGCTCCACTCTAATATATATATATATATATATAGTAGATGGCAAGCGATATTTTAGTCTGATTTCTACATCTGACGTTTTCCTTTACTACTTTCCTTATTACTCTTTCGCCAGTTGTATATGCAGGCGACATTTGGTTTTGTTAAAAAAATTTATGAACAGTGCCGAAAGGCGTCTCCTCCTTTCTTGCCTGATTGCTTTCCGCTGTATTTTCCTCCCGTCTTATTTTCAAATTTTTTTAAATTTCTCGTTCTGTTTCGGTGTTTGTGAAACCGTTGTAAATTAGTAACTGCTTTAAGCGTTCAATCTCTTGGTGGAAGATCGTCCAATTAGATGAGATTTTATAAACTCTGTGTAGAAGTGCTTTTATTACACCGAGTTCATATTTAGTTGGGCACTCGCCATTTGCATTTAAGCACTTCCCTCTGTCCGTAGGATTTTGTATATGCTGGTCGTGTAGCAATCGCCGTCGTCCTGTATTTTGACGTCGAGAAATGGGATTTTCCTGTTGATGCTTAACTCATAAGTGAATGTTAAGCCTGATTCTTCTTCCAATGCTGCTTTTAGTTCTAGAAATTCTGTTTCATTATCGGTGGTAACGAATATGTCATCCACGTATCGGCAGTATAGAGTGTCTTTTTTCTCGGAGCACTTTGTTTTCCACATGGCACATGTAGTAGTTAGCGTAGGTGGGGCCAAAGGGGTTTCCCATCGAGATTCCATCTACTTGTTGGTATAGCGTTCCGTCTTTGCATCGGAAAGCCACTTCCGTTGTGCAGATCTTCAGCAGTTTTTTTTATAATTTCTTTGGGGATGGTCGGTGGTCGGATGGTCGGGTGGTTGTAAACGTTCTCGATTATAATCTTGGTTGTTGCCTCTACTGGGACGTTTGTAAATAAACTTTCTACATCCAACGATGCCATAATGCCTTGTGGTCGGGTTCCTCTGAGCACTTGTAGACATTTATCTCTAGATTTGAGCATGTGTTTTGCTGGTATATATTTGGTGATGATTTCATTAAGTTGTTTTGCAATTCCGTAAGTTGGGGCTGGGACCTGAGAGATGATGGGACGTATCGGATAGCCAGTTTTGTGTGTTTTAACATTACCATAAATATATCCAGGTGTAAAGTTTCCTCGGAGTAGGGTTAGTTGGTCCCATTGAATGCCGTTAGATGCTAAAATAAGTGTATTAATTTTGGTTTTCACTTGCTCCGTTGGGTCTCTGCTTGTTTTTTGTATTTTGAAGCGTCACTTAATATTGTGTCAATCTTGCTCTTATAGTCGTTTCTATCAAGGATGACGAAGATATTGGATTTGTCAGCCTTCCTAATGATAATTTCTTTCTTGTTTCTTAACTCCTTTGCCACTTGTTTCAAGGCTGGTGATAGTATTTTGGAAGATGAAAAGCTTCTGTTTTTGGTGCTTTCTGCTAAGAAAACAGAACTTCTAGTACTAAAAGCAGCATTGGAAGAAGAATCAGGCTTAACATTTACTTATGAGTTAAGCATCAACAGGAAAATCCCATTTCTCGACGTCAAAATACAAGACGACGGCGATTGCTACACGACCAGCATATACAAAAAAACGTACGGAGTAGTCTAAGCATCATCATCCTGTTTGCATATACGTTTTTTGTTTCGTATTTATCAATTATTACGAAAGAAATCTTTTATAACTTGAAGAGCCTAATAATTTTCATTAATCAATAAAGTAACATAAATATCATCAACTGTTGCCGCAAAATAGAAGTCAACATCTTCCTTCCTTGAATAATCAATTTTAAAATTAAAAAGAGCCGTTTTGAGCAGAAAACTGAGACTTGTTTATAAAAAACCTCTGAACAGTTACCTAAAACAACGTGAAAAAAGTGTTAGCAGCTGACGAGGAAGCTTCTAACAGTGGCTGTATCCTCCAGCGCGGGACACGTCAACGCGAAGAAGAGGCGACGTCAAACCGAAACATCAACGCGCTGGTGGCCAAACTTCCTCAAATCACCGTGCAGCGAGCTGTCTACGGTTGGCAAGACTGGCAGTCGACGGCCTGTTGCGTGGCACGGTCAGAGTGCCGATCGACTCCCGGGACCGGACCTATTCTCAACGTGCTATTTTTTCATTTACGGGGAGCAATTGCGTGCTCCTCGGACTACTCTTACTCTCTGGCGACATTAAGACTAATCCAGGCCCCACTACAACTTACACATGTCACCATACACCAAGACATAGACACAATAGGACCATGAGACACATACACAAACAAAACATTCACACAGCTCTTATACAAGAAACAAAACTAAAACGCACACACAAAACACCCACCATCCTTGACTTCACGGCGATCCGTCAAGATCGTATTGGGGTCACAGGGGTGGACTCATCACTTACATACGTAAAAGCATTAGCTGATGTCACCCAAAACATTACAAACACAATCCAAGCAGATAACACGATAGAAATACAGGTAGTTAACATTAAAGCACGCGCAAAACACACCACATAATCAACATTTACATCCCACCAGATAGTTCACCTCAGGTGCCAGCCAATTACAATCCAGTTACACAATCTGGCCTCTCTCACTAATATCATCTTAGGAGGAGACTTCAACGCTAAAGACACTAGTTGGTACATCAAGCAGGATACTCAAACTCCTCCCCAGACATAACGTTCTGTTCCCCCTCACTAGCAACACATACACGCTGATGAACAGAAAAACAACTGTCATCAGACCACCTGCCCATCATCATTACAATACGTTCTACACTCTGCCTCAACAGTAGTCCGGGTCGAAAAATTAAATTTGTGAATTTCCACATGCCTGTGTCCAAGAAATTTGAAGATGTACTATAAATGCTCAACAATGATTAAAAAAACTAAATTTATCAAGTTTAGATGTTCCACAAGTCCTCTGAAGATTGCAAGTAAAACGTAAAACATTACAAAAACTTTAAAACTTTTAAAACTTTATTTAAATACGTAAACTTTATTAATTATTTGGCAATTTTGATTTTTTATTAAGATTTTCTTGTATTTTTTGTATTCTTGTTGCTATTAAGTTTTTTCTTGACTGTGTTTCGTCCAGAATATATGTAATTTATACAGTATATACACAATTTTTCGTTTCAGAATTGATTATTTGAATAGTTAAATACGCGTTGTTCCACTAACAGAGTGAGTTTCCCAAATTATCCGAAATGGATGAGGCCGTAAAAGTGAAAGCAACTGTTGAAAAATTCATGAGTCCAGCTGTTTCCCTTTTTGGGAAAGCTGAGCTCAGTGGAAATCAACTTCCCCTATATGAAGACGTTTTAAAAGAATATTTACAATCAAGATATCTCTTACTAAGAGCTAGTGAGGGGAAAAAAGAGCCAAATGCTAATGATGTGGCAAGAATAGTTGCATCAAAGGTAAAAGAGATCTGGAAAAGTGCATCAATTCCAACAATATCAGAACAGCAAATATTAGCCAGAGTAAAGGATTGTCATGAAAAATCTAAAAATATGATGAAGACTGGTAGAAATAGAAAAGATTTTGAATCTAAACTGACCGCGTTCAAATCCAAAAATCAAAGGCTTTTTGATATTGCTGCCTGCAAATGCCATGATCTGTTTCCTTCACTTGTGAAAAAGAGCTAAAAGTTCCTGCCATGGAACATTCTTTCCTAATTGACCAAAGAGGTGCACGAAAAATGGCAACAGGCAGTATTGATTTACAGACAACGAAAAAACTGCAAATAAGATCTGAGCGTAAAGAACAAGAAAGAGCACGATTTTCGAAAAACATTGAAGATGGAGATATCAATAACCCATCCACTTTCAGGGAAGAGCCAATGGACTGGGATAACTTTCATACAATTCCTGATTCTGACACATCAACAGATACAGATAGAGAGCGTGATGATGATGATGATCACATTGAGGAAGGTATAAAGAAATCAGGTGAAGCACATAAGCTCACTCGCAAATTGCCTTCGTTAGCAAAAACTTGTGACCGATTCGGAATATCAGACAGATCATTTGGTGCAGCCGTTGCCTCTGCTGTTCTGGAAGATTTTGGTCTCATTACCTCTGAAGATTATCACAATGTTGTGGATAAGAATAAGGTGAGACGGCAGAGAAAGAAGATCAGAGAGGAGTTGAGTAAATCAAGTGAAGAAAGTATAGAAACATTGTATTTTGATGGAAGAAAGGACTTAACTAAAGCAAATATCTGTAAGGATGGGAGGTACTACAGTACAACACTTACTGAGGAACACATCACGCTTATAGCTGAACCAGAATCAAAATATCTTGGGTACTTCACTCCTGTGACTGGAAATTCAACTAACATTTCTAAGGGAGTGATAAAGTTTCTTAACAGTAACAATATTAAGGTAGACAATCTGAAGGTCATTGCATGTAATGGAACCAATGTAAACACTGGCATACATAATGGAATTATCAGGCAACTAGAGGTACACTACAATACTCCTTTTCATTGGTTCGTGTGTTTGCTGCATACCAATGAGCTACCTCTCCGCCATTTGTTTAATTATTTGGATGGTAAAACCAAAGGACCAAAAGCCCTTGCTGGAAATGTGGCAAAAGTCTTACTGCATGCGAAAAGATGCCAGTTGTCAAGTTTGAAGAAATCAAATCAAGTAATATGCCTTCTATTCCGGGGGATCTTGATCTAAGCCGAGATCAAAAGTATCTCGTGGAAATTTGTAATGCAGTCATAGAAGGCCAATGTTCCCAAAACTTGAAAACCGCAACCCAGGTTCTTTGAACCATGCCAGATGGCTTACGACAGCCAACAGGATCGTTAGACTTTATGTTGCGACCAAAAAGCCGTCAGAAAACTTGAAAACTCTGACCGAATTCATTGTTCGCGTTTATGCCCCAACGTGGTTTAATATAAAGCGAAATCCTTACTATTACCAGGGACCAAGGCACCTCTGGTTGATGATATCTAGTTCAAGATACCTATCTGATGAGCTTAAGGCAGTCATTGATCCTGTTATTGAAAGAGGGGCATATTTTGCCCACCCAGAAACTTTATTGGTCTCGATGTTATTTGATGAAAGGCAAGTGATGAGAGAGTTAGTTTTCCGGCGCATTCTCTTAGCCAGGGAAAGTGTGTCCTCGGGCATTAGAGAAATTAGACGGCCCACAATTAATTTCTTGGCAAGAGACTACACAGACTTAATTCGATTTGGAGACTACCCAGGACATGAACCACCTCTGACAAAAAGCTTGACAAACACCCAGTTAGAGCTTGTCGTAAGGGGTGATGAAACTAACCCTCTATTGAAAAAGTACCCATGTCATTCACAAACTGTGGAAAGACATGTCAAACTTGTAACAGAAGTATCACCTTCTCTCTGTGGCCATGAAAATAGAGATGGTTTTATTACGGCAAGAATTGCTTCAAGATCAAACATGCCTACATTTGAGTCAAAATGCGAATACAAATGTCAATAAACTACATGCAAAAACTAATGGAAGGGAGTTTGGGCTGAGCATGGTGTGGAATTCGACCTACAGCCACCTCCTCGTGGTGAATTCTGGGTGATTTGCCTTGTAAACTATCATGGCAAGTCAGCAAAGAGCTGTAGTTTACTATACGGAGTATCAGAAAAAAATCACCAAAAATTTAAGTGACTTGTGGAACCTCAAAATATCTATATAAAAGATTGAAATTTTGTCATGATACTTCCTATGTACGTACACAAACTTTCGTAATACAGGGTAAGTTAAACTTCCCCAAAAATTTTTTTGAAGTAAAAACGACCCGGCTGACCGGCCACCAGCCTTGGGCATACTTACAAAAATTACAAGAAAGATGATTGGGAACAGTTCAAAATACAGACTGAGGAACAATTCACCACATTAAACAGCACACCCACCATAAACATTAATACAACACTCAACACATTTAATCAGATCATCAATAATGCAAACAAATACATACCCAAAGGCAACATTAGGAAATACAACCCAAATTACACTAGAGAAATAGCCCACCTCATAAGGCAACATAACCTCAAACATAGCACACAAACACCACACACAGAAGCCATAAAACAGCAGATACAACAGCTCAACACAGAAATAAACAAGAAACTCAAAGAAAAACAAACAGAAACATTTAGGGAACTCATAACAACACTAAACCACTCCACAGTCCACAGATACATCCAGGCTATAAACAGCATTACCCACTTTAAAAACGGCATTCACACCTCACACGCGGCTATCTGTCGCAGCTAAAATAATATCCCAACACATGCACAACAAGCTAACATTCTGGTTAATCATTATGCAAAAATAAGTCACTTAAACAGAAACAACAACCAGAAACACGCAGACAGACAAACAGCCAGACACAAGAAAACCTACAGACTCGACATGACCATTACACCCTTCAATACAGACCAGACCACCAAGATCATCAAAAACATTAAGAATTCGAAGGCTACTGGACCAGACAACATATCTAACATACACCTTAAACACTTGGGCCCACAGGGAATACTAGCTCTCACAAATATCAGCAAATATTCATACCAACACTGTATTATTCCTGACATATGGAAACAAGGTAAAATTATAACACTACTCAAACCAAACAAAAATCCAACAGAACCAGCTTCCTATAGACCCATTCCTTTACTATGCCCACCTTCCAAAGTAACAGAAAGACTAATCTTACAAATCACCAACCCACACATACCACTATCGCCTACTCAACATGGATTCAGACCTCACCATCAACTCCAGACCGAAACAGAACGAGAAATTTAGAAAATTTTGAAAATGAAAAGTGAGGCAAATACAGGGGAAAGCAATCAGGCGAGAAAGGAGGAGACGCCTATCGGCACTGTTCATAAATTTTTTTAACAAAACCAAATGTCGCCTGCATATAAACTGACGTAAAAGTAATAAGGAAAGTAGTAAAGGAAAACGTCAGATGTAGAAATCAGACTAAAATATCGGTTGCCATCTAATACCGAAACATGAAGACTAAAAACTTATTTATGAAAGATAACCACTCAAAAAAACGAAAATCTACAAAATTCCCACGGAGTTTACAAATTTCAATGCCCGAACGAAGGTTGCAAACTTCGAGGAAATGTGAGATACGTGTGCTCAACCATAAAAACACTGTCAAGAAGGCTAACAGTGCACTTACAAGAAGAAAGTCCAAAAGATCACATGTGGAACATACACAAAATAAATTTAACCAGACAGCAGATAGTGGAAGCAACAAACGTGGTAACACAAATAAGGGATGAGAAAAGACTTCATATCATCGAAGCAGTAATAATAAAAGAGACTTCCCCGAAAATAAACAATCAGCGAGCTGGGCAAGAACGAATCCTGAAGTTACACGTACGAAACTGACCACTCCCATCAGTACACGTACGGGAAACTGCGGGAAAACCTCCGAAAATGAGCTATAAAAGAGAGCGCCCTGACAAGAAATTTTGATTCTATGCAGAACAATTACGAAGATAGCTCCAAACGAATTCCCTGAAGATGCTCAAGGACAGAGCGAAACGTCGTAAAATTTGGAAATATTACTTATAATTTACCAGCAATATTGAAAAATGTCATACGGAAAATTGAGAAAACTAATAATAAATTAAGAAATAAAAACTAGGGTCGATTGTTCAACCAAACATGTTTAAAGGAAAAGCTCTTCCCCAAATATACGAATATATATACACACACATATATACGGTATATATATATATATATATATATACATATATATCAACGTAAAGAACGACGCTTGTATAGAAGACATTCCGCGCGGAATGTCTTCTATACAAGCGTCGTTCTTTACGTTAATTATACTGCGTGTTCTTTGCAGTTGAAAATGTATATATGTGCGGCATGCGAGAGGTGCTCCCCTCCTGGCTTTGGTTTCTGCGGCAATCGGAAGATCCCGGGTTCGATTCCCGGGTGGTTACCTCATTTTTCACTTGTTCGTTCTCCCTCCTCATCTTGCGCGGGATGTCTTCTATACAAGCGTCGTTCTTTACGTTAATTATACTACGTGTTCTTTGCAGTTGAAAATGTATGTATATATATAGATATATATATATATGTGAAGAACGACGCTTGTGTAGAAGAGCTTTCCGCACAAGATGAGGAGGGAGAACGAACAAATAAAAAATGAGGTACCCGGGAGGTACCTCATTTTTCATTTGTTCATTCTCCCTCCTCATCTTGTGCGGAACGCTCTTCTACGCAAGCGTTGTTGTTTACATTAATTATACTGTGTGTTCTTTGCAGTTAAAATGTGTGTATAAATATATATATATATATATATAATTAGGGTGGTCCAAAATTATACAGTAAATTTTAAAAGTATCTCAATCTTAATTTTCTTGTTTCAAAATTCTTTAAATTCATATTAAAAAATTTCTTTAGTTTATCGCAGTCCCCCTCCATATTCAACTATAATGGAGTATTAACCACTCAGAGGTGGGGGTCTCATGGGTGCCCATCTCCCACTCATTGTAGTTGCGTTCGCAGTTCTTGCTTCAAGTTTGATTATTTTACATTAGGAAACTGCAGGCGATGTTGCTCCACTACTTACAGGAGAAACTGCTTTTGATTTTCATTCTTAGTTAGATGTGCAGTGGAATTTTTTATTAATGCTATCCCTCTTTTGGAGTTATCATTTGTTACCATAATTGACTTGACATACTCAAGGGCCATTTGATAATCTTATTTGTTCTTCCAGTTTGTTGGATCATCCTCAAGAAAGGCTATTGGGAGTCCGAGCTTTGTGCAAAGTAGTCGAGACGAGCTAGTAACAAAGCTTTACCATGTCTCTTTTAACATCAATGGAAATATCTTCATCAAAGAATGAAAATGAAATAAGAAATTCACGTAAGTACCAAAGATGGCGAGAAAGTGCTTGAGATGCTGAAGAAGCAATGCTTTTTACTTCGTATACTAGCAGCAGTTTTAGTAGCGAAAGATCATTGGCAGGGGCAGAAGCAGCGATAGGTGCAGAAAACCATGCAGGAACATAGTGTCTAATGGCAAATTGTGCAAAACGTTTTATTCCACTTTGTTCCTTTAGAGTCATTTTAAACTGTGAGCAGAAAAGATTAATTTTTATTTCATAGATTATGCGAGACATCCACCTGGCACGATGCAAAGCACCTGGCTTTAGAAATTTGACTCCACGTGGTAGTACATCTCATGGATAGATGATTGTAAGTTCTACGACCTCTCTGTAATCATCTCGGATTTGTGTGGAGGTTAGATGTTTCTTACAAATAACAAGCAGTTCATCACGTCCTGGAGTATCAGGAAAGGTTTCAAAATTTTCTTTATTGAGGGAGTTCCAGGTAGAATTAAAGCGTTTCAATATCGGAATATCAGGTCCGCTACTGGCGGAACAAAGACACACCTGAAAAACATTGGATGCAATAAGTTTCATTTATATGGTGCCAGCATGCAATATTTAGTAAGTCTTCTCCAAGCTTTTGTTCTATTTGTGCAGTAGCTCCCTTTTTAGGACCCGTGTTCGTGGCAGTTGTGTCAAAGCACATACCTTTAATGCGATCAATTAAGTTCCAGTCCTTTAAACATTCAACAACAGCTGTTGCAATGTCTACTCCTGTGCCAGACTCGAGTTTGGGTACTGCAAGCAACTTTGATTTGCCTCCTCCTGACACCAACACTACTAATCTTTCAACTTTTTCATTTCCAGTTAAATCGATTAGCATTTTTCCATCCCAGTGCACCATTAAAGAACATTCAGGATTAAAGGATTCTTTTAAATCTTTTGCGATTTTCTCACGTACATCCATTCTCTTTCGACGAACTGTACTTCTGCTTATGGACAAGTCATCAAGATCATGAAAAATCAGAAATATTCGATCTACCCAGTGCAACTGCAACGTCTCGTGTTACAAGTTCCTTCTTACTTGGTTTGCTAGGAACCTTCTTGCCTGCATTATTTTTTGATGCAGTGTTAGTTTTACACAACAAACATTGTTTCATCTTCACTACTCATGCTACTTGATGAAGTCAATTTGGCAGACTTTGTTTCTTCCTCCTTTCTCTTACTTTCCCTACGTGCTAACCGTTCTTTAGTTGATTCTCTCTTCCTTTTACGATCTTCTTTCTCTGATAATGCTTTGTCAACGGTAGCCATATATCCTTTTCTTCCCTTCTGTTTTTGAGCTTGGAGGAATTCTTTGTCTTCTTTAAGCTTGATCATCTCGTGCGCGTTTTGGTGAGCAATATCAAAGAGATCGTTTAAACTGTCCTAAAACAATCTCTCTTTCTCACGCTGAGTTTCGGAGCACCGGAATTTTATTTTTTGGAGGGTTCTATATTCCGTATATACTTTTCAATCTTTGGTATAACATTATAATCAGCTCTTGTTGGAATTCTAGCTTGTTCCCAAAATTCAACTACCTCTATGTAAACTGCTTTAGAAGCTTCTCTTGGAGATTTCTTTTCCTTAAGTAAATAAAAAAGACGACGGAGCACATCACCTTTGGAAGGAAGTTTTCTCCCGCATATCATTTCAATTGGTTGTCCAATGAGCCATATTTCGGTATTTCTGCGAGTTTTCATTGAGGAACTTGCCATTTCTAATATGATTATTCACTATTGCAACACTGCAAACGAACTGCAATACACTGCAAATGACTGCAAACAATACACTACAAACGACTGCAAACAATACACTACAAACGACAGGTTGGCAAAAGACTGAGGCTTCTGAATAAAAAATACGATTGTTATAGGAACGCCCTTTCAACACATTACGCAAGATGAGCACTTAATGGGAAAAGTGACGAAATCTATTTTATGGAAAAACGTGAATACAAGTATTAACAGAACAGATGCGATTCTTGCCTCAACGTGGTCAGTACCGCTCATACAAGATGTGCTTCGGAATATTTAACCACAATAAGCATACAAAAATCTATATTATGCAAAAAAATGATATATATCGAAATATTTTTCGTAAAGACACAATAAATCTATATTATGGGGAAGAAACAAAAAAGGGTTTTAAAAACATCTAAATTCAAATACGATGTGGCACCACTTAGAATTTTTTTATCTTATTAAAATTTTATATTTAGAGTTTTTTCAACATAGGTAACAATTTTACGGGGTAAGACTTACGAATTTTCAACATTTATTCTTTTGGACCACCCTAATATATGTACAGTATATGTATATATATATACAGTACTGGCCAAATTATTAGGAATTTTTTTAAAATTTCATTTTTTGGTATAAAATGTTAAATTAAACCAATTTTAAACGTTGAAAAGTTATTTATTTCTACACAAGAATACATGGTCATTATTTAGCAATAGTTTAGTACTTAGTTTGACCCACCTTAGCTGCCATAATGGCTGCGACACGCTTCGGCATGCCATGAATCAATTTGTTGCATAATTCTTTAGTCGAACGAAGCGTGTTTGTTCGTCAGTTGTCGTTTGGTTGTCGTGCGATGCGGGTGTGTTTCTCTTTCTTTTACGTGTCATTGTAACTACCGTTTAATTTAAATAGTGTATTTACCCAATTTCGGCAATTATTTGTTACAGTTTTTAAGTGAATTTGAAAATGGGGCGAAAGAATGACTTGAGTCCACGGAAAATTGGGCAAATACAGGTTTTATTAACTTCTTCTACATTTAAACAAAAGGAAATCGCTGCCAAACTCCATGTTTCACCACAGTCAGTACTTCGTATTAAGAAAAAAATGGTATTTGGAGAAAATGTAGGCCCCAAAAGGGTTGGAAGATGCGGCAGAAAAAGGGTAACGACTCCAAGAACTGATAGACAGATTGCAATTTTGTCTCTTAGAAATAGAAGAGCTACTTGCAAAAACATTTCCAGTAGTCTAGCGGCTGATGGCATCAATATTAGTCGTAGAACAGTCAACAGGAGGCTTCTAACTGCCGGCTTCAAAGCCTACCGCCCAAGGAAGAAGCCCAGGCTCACTGAGGCTATGAAGAAGGCACGTTTTGCATGGGCAAAGGAACACATTAACTGGACTAGTGAGGATTGGGAACAGGTAAGAATAATATTTAACATTAAATAGAATGTTAATACAGTAAATACAGTATGCATAGAAATGTATTTACAGTACGTGATAAAACTGCAGTAAAAATATCTGTAAAGCAGCAAGTCATACTGTACTTCGTTTTAGCTGTACTTCATACGCTATGCACTGACTCTTTCACAGGGCTTTCTTTGATTGCAGGTGGTGTTCTCCGATGAGTCAACGATTGCCGTGCTTGACGATCGTGTTCAAAGTGTAAGAAGGAGGCCTGGAGAAGAATTTTTGCCTGAGTGTCTGATGAAAACGGTGAAATTTCCACAAAAGATCATGGTTTGGGGAGCAATTTCTGTGCATGGAACTAGTCATTTGAGCATTGTTGAGGGGAATATGAACCAAGTCAAGTATATAGAGTACTAGAAGACGTCTACTGCCTCAAATAAGGGAATGGTATGGTAATAGACGTTGGATTTTTCAAAAAGACTCAGCTCCATGCCACACGGCAAAGTCGGTTAAAAAATGGTGTCATGAAAATAGTGTTCGGTTGCTCCCATGGGCTGGAAATTCTCCAGACATGAACCCAATCGAAAGTTTATGGTGTATTTTAAAGGACGTAATCCATGAAACCCCGATAACAACAAAACACCAACTCATAGAGCGACTTATTCAAGTCTGGTTTCACTCTACACGTATTAAGGAATTATGCAAAAAATTGATTCATGGCATGCCGAAGCGTGTCGCAGTCCTTAAGGCAGCTAAGGGGGTCAAACTAAGTACTAAACTATTGCTAAATAATGACCATGTATTCTTGTGTAGAAATAATAACTTTTCAACGTTTAAAATTGGTTTAATTTAACATTTTATACCAAAAAATGAAATTTTTAAAAAATTCCTAATAATTTGGCCAGTACTGTATATATATATATATATATATATATATATATATATATATATCAGACCTTTTAAAAAGATTAGGATGAACATGCGAATATATGTAATTTATATTTCATAAGTTCAATTATCGATACGTCTTCCTTCAATGTTATAGTTTAGCCAGTTAACCTGTAACTGTTCTAAGCCATATCTCTGTAAACGAACCATTCATCTCACTATGTACATCAAGTTGTGTAATGCAGCTTTAAAACTAAAACATCAAATCTGTTTTCCTCCTCTAAACATCCACTTAAACATTATTACTAATATTGATTTATTGTTATTATTATACATATATGTACAGTTGTACACATGGTTAAGAGTATTTAAATTAAATATATTGATTTCAATTCCCTTCGCAATAAAAGCATCTGTCAACTCTATCCCCAATCTTGTTATATATTCCTCGCAGTAACTGTTTTCAGACAAGTATGATAGTTAAGTTTAACTTTCTTTAACGACTATTAGTTGTTACTAATCTTATTATTATTATTGTTGTTATTATTATTATTATTATTATTATTATCATCACCCATCCATCCATCGTGTTCTGCCTATCAGGTAGGTCCATCTCATGTGTTCCGCCAAAGTGTTCTATCCTGAGCTATCCTTTTCACCTCATGATAGCTCCTGCCTGCCTTCAAATCATCCAGCATTGCTTTCCTTTTCCTGTCTACCCTCTATCACCTCCTTCAACAATCCTTCTCCTCTCAACACATGTCCGATCCATTTCTTCTGTCTTTCTCTTATCACCTTAATGAGTCTTCTTTCCTCCCTCACCTGTTGCAGTAATTCCTCATCACTTTGGTGGTCCCTCCATCTTATCTTTAGCATTCTTCTCCAAATCCACATTTCAAAACTTTCCAGGAGTTTCTTTTCAGTTGTTTTCAGTGTCCATGTTTCTGCTCCAATTAGGGCATATCATACTTTTCCGAGTCCAAATTTCACTCTGGCTAATATGTATTTTTATGTAAACTTTAATTCTAAGAGGGGTTTCTTTTCTGCAACTTTTCCCAAAATCGCGTTATCATGTTCAAAATTGCGGTTTTCTGTTCTATGTTGAAATACCAAATATTCAATTGAACACAACCTCATATTTTTAACCCTTTGTCATAATTTGTTGCCATTTAGACACATTAACTTTGCTTAACTCTTACACAGGTTTAATACATACATACATAAGAAAAAAAATCTACTCCATATGAATCTTTGTAACCATTTGGACGCAGAAGGCGAAGTTCAACATTCTCTCAATAGATGGCTCTGAGCAATTACGCTAGTTATAATTGTGAAGTAGAAGTGAGTGGACGCCATTTTTTTCGTTAAGTGTTTTTGTAATTTTCCTAAGTTTAATCACCATTATTATATTTGTTTTGACTATAATTTCATTCTAGAAGTATTAAGGAAGCTCCCTGTCGACTTTGTTTAAGTAATATTTTTAATAACTGTGAAGAAAAGACTTTATTCAAAGTTCGTTTCGAAATGGACACAAAGTTTTCATAGGCTAAATTTCTGTCTATCATAACACGTATGTCTAATTGGATACATGAAATGAATTTTTCATTACGATTGTTTTTATGTACTGTTTTATATATATATTATATATATATATATATATATATATATAATATAATAATTATATATATATAAGTAATTATATATATATATATATATATATATATTATATAGAATAGAGAGAGAGAGAGAGAGAGAGAGAGAGAGAGAGAGAGAGAGTACTAACTACCACCCACTAATTATCTTATTAGACCTTTGTCAACTAATGGACACATAAATTATTTCATTTAGAAATGTTCTTACCAAAAAAAGATTGCTAAAAATGCTTATATATACACCTCCTATGCATATTTCAAGTAAAAAAATGAACCTACGCTAAAATTAAATGGTACTGAATGACAAAGGGTTAAGCTTATGTTACACCATTATTACGAATTTTAAATTAAATTTGCAGGGCCAAATTCAGTTTTCTATTACCAAAATAAATATTCATACCAAATTTAGGTTAATTTGATAATTAAAAATGCCGGTTGGCAACCCTGATTATAAAAAAAAATTATGTTCCTTGTCTATATTTACGGCGAAAGAACACTAAACATACTGATATGAATTTGTTACAGATTGGACAAGAGCGAGAATAAGCACCGACTAGACGTAATGGCCGAATCGGATGTTGTGGGCCCGGGGAAGGAGTTCATTCCCAGCGAGGTGCCGACTTGGAGAGCCGTTCTTCAGAGAGGGATTCGTCTGCAGGAGGAAAAGTTCCTCATTCATGACATCCAAAGGTCTAAATACCCTATCCGAGAGATGACTGACGAGCTGCCTTCACTCGTGATGACTCAGTGGAGGAAGTCGAATATAAAGTTCTCCCCGCCTCTGACAATCACGGAAAAATCGCTCTCATATAAGATCTTGTTGAAATGGAAGGAGATGACAGACGTTGTGAACGGGAGAGTTAAGTTTGCTACCCAGGAGAAGATGGCTGATCTGGATAAACTCTATGAAGTCTGCGTTTGCAAGCATCAGATCTTCTTGTGCGGTTCAGAGGGGAGTGGATGCTCAGGATGCTCCCTCAAGGCCCATGTGAACTGTAACTGTCCTTTGGAGGTGAAGATTCCTAAACTGGACCTTCAGTGGCTGTACTTCCAGAGAGTGAAGACTTCCGAAGCTTCAGGAATCCAGATGTCTTCTGTAGACTTCGAAGACAGCAGGAGACAGATCAAAGCAGCGAAGAGGAAGGAGGCTGAAGAAGTTTCTGCTGTGAAGAGGAAGAAGAAAGAGGAGGCTACTAATGAGGAGCTTCTCATGAAAGACTTTGAGGAGGACGAAGAGCCAAACTTGGAAGAAGCTGCAAAAGAAGCCTCTGGCAATGCTGAGGCTACTGAAGCTCCTATGGACGTTCCCGCTGAAGTACCTGCCGAAACTCCAACTTCTGCTACATGAAACTACATGAAGAATCAAGGGACAGCTTCAGCAGCTTTGAGGTACAGGGTGGCAAATGTTCCGGCAGCTGCAGTTCCCACTGGCTTCCTGAACGAACTCATCAAGGCCGGTCATCTTTCCAAAGACAAGGCTTACTTGGCCATAGATGGCATGAAAGTCTGGAGGGCCAAGGAAGAAGTAATGGCCTCATCAGTTGAAGATCTCTGGGATATTCTTTGATGACAAGCAGGATAGGAACACAAAGTTGTTGAAATTTGACGAAGTGACAGGGAGATTTCATCCTGGCAAAGTGATCGAGGAGCATTACACTATCACGTGGGAGCCCCAAGGAAAGTACCTCTTCCATTTCACTCCCGAGAACCTGAGGAAGGAGAAAAGCCTGCTCATAAGATCGCACAGGGCCTCCATGAGTGGCTTCTGGATCACGGAGCTGACGAGAGCATTGCAATGATTGGAGGAGACTCTACCAACACCAACACGGGGTGGTCTGGAGGCGCCATAGCCCTATTGGAGAAGATGCTAGGTCGCAAGTGCCACTGGATGATCTGTCAGCTCCATGTGAACGAGCTCCCCCAGAGGCACTTAATCATCAAGCTGGACGGCCCTGTAACTCCCCGGTCAGACTTCAGTGGGCCTATTGGAAAACTTCTTGAGAAAGTGAATGAACTTGAGGTCAACTTCAACTTCAAACCAGTGGCAGAAACTGAAGATAGCATAGAGCTGCCAGTAGAGATAGTCAAATCTCTCTCCACAGACCAGCACAACTGCTATCTTCTGATCAAAGCCATCAAGTCTGGAAGTCCACAGTTGTCTGGTCTCAAGTGCGGACCTCTGAACCAATCCAGGTGGCTCACTACTGCACAGGCCATGTTGCTGTTGTGGATGAGGGAGCACGGACTGAAGGGGGAGGTGTTGAGGAGGCTCGAGGTCCTCGTGAAGTTCTGCCTTAACTTCTACTTCAAAATGTACTACGACATCAAAGTGAAGCACCACCTCAAATTTGGTCTTGCACACATTTTTTCAAGCCTGAGGCTGCTGAGGAACCAGACTACCGAGGTCAGGAACATCATCTCTGCTGCAGATAAGAGGAGCTTACCACGCACATCCTGAGAACATCCTGGCTTCATTCCTTTGCAGTGAGGATGAGCATCAGAGAGCTTTTATTGTGAACCAGATAGAGAAGATCAGAGAAGGAAGAGACTTTGGTGATACGACATTGAGGCCCCATAAAAATCCCAAAGTCAATCTGCAAGCCACTTCCCCTGAGGATCTCATCAACTGGGAATCAGAGAATATTTACGAGCCTATTTTCACCTGCAAGATGACCTTGACTGAGCTCGAAGATCTCAGGAAAACTCCACTCAAAGTGGACGCTTTCTCTGTTCATACTCAGTCCTCCGAGAGAGCTGTACAGGAAGTCTCAACTGCTTCCCAAGCTGTGTACGGTCACGAGAGGAGAGATGGGTGGGAGAGCCAGGATAGACCATCGAGAAATGCTCCCACTGTTCAGATCGAAGCAGGACATACTTAAGAGCTTTTCAGCTTCGAGTGGCTGATGAAGAGGCTGAAGCCATCGTTAATGCTCATAAGAGTCGAAAGTCCTCATAAGATCATAATATAAGATCTTATGAGGCCACGCTTTTCAGGGATCCAGGAAGAACAGGCATGTAAACCTACACGTGGAGGTGGCAAGTCTCCCGCTACTCGATCAGAGTAGAGCTGGTGAGCCGCGCCTATTCTTTGAAGAAAAACTTTAAATTCTTAAGTTTTACGCGAAATCTAAACATTTTTTCAGCACCCAGAGGTATTGAAACACGCAAGAAAGCAAGGATGAGGTCAGAAAAGCAGCTTTTAGACTAAATCATATGCAGAACAGCCGCGCGCTTTGGTTTGGGTGCCCTGAGGCTGCGTTAGGCAGCCTTCAAATCAGAAAATCGCGATTTTGACCATGAAAATTAGATTTTTCGGAAAAGTTGCAATTAATAAATCCATCTTAAAATTAAGTTTTACATAGGAATCCATATTAGCCACTTTGTTTTTCCAAAATTTCAACCCTGAACCCAGAGTATGATATGCCCTAGTGCCCTACTGCTCCATACAGTACCACACTCCATATCAAGCTTTTTACTAACCTTTTCTTCAGCTTCAAGTTGAGTTTACCTGCAAGTAGTCTCCTCTGTCTCTCAAAAGCTACCTTACCCATACCAATTCTAGATCTTAATTCTTTATTGCAATCTCCATTATTGGTTAATAAACTTCCAAGATATTTAAACTGCTCAGCTTCTTCTAAGGTCCGATTTCCTATCGTCAGGTTCATTTGTACTCCTTTCCTTCTTGCAATTTTCATTACCTTTGTCTTGGTCTCATTAATTCTCATTCCCAATTCTTCCGCCGTTGTTGTCAAGCTATTGACCATTCTTTGCAGTCCTTTCATCAGTACTACAAACAAATGCCTTGTCATCTGCAAACTTTACAGATTTGACCAATTTACCTCCCACTCTGATTCCCTCTTCCATATCTGAGAGTGCTTCTATTATCATTGCTTCCGCATAGATATTAAATAACACGGGGGACAGGGAACATCCTTGCCTGACCCCTCTCCCAACCAATCCAGGCTCCGATTCTCCTCCTGCAACTCTAACATTCACAGTCTGGCCAAGATATAGGTTTTTTATCAGCCTACGGTCCCTCCAGTCAACATTAATATTCTTCAATATTTCCATCAGTGTCCCAATTGGAGTCTGTCAAAAGCTTTTTCAAAATCAATAAAACAAACGAACATTTCCTGATCATATTCCAGAACTCTCTCTCCCATCATTCTCATAACACCAATAGCTTCTCTTGTTCTGCATTTTGACCTAACTTCAAACTGATCCTCTCCAATGTACTGCTCAGCTCTGTTCGTTAGTCTTCTGGTTAGTATCCTTAGCATTATTTTTGATGCATGGATGACCAAGCTTATGGTTCGAAATTCTGAACACTTGGTGGCTCTCGGTTTCTAGGGGACAGTAATCATAGAGACTCTCATGAAGTCAGCAGGCCAGTCTCCACTTATTATTATTTGTATGTATAAATATACAGGGCCATTCAAAAAAGACACAACAGTTTAAATTGCTTATATTTCGTAATATTTTTAACGTACAGGAATTATTTTTTTATTAGTTTACAGCGTACACCTGGGAGTTTTGTTACCGCTTAGGCCTAGTAGCCTAAGGTGCTAGGCGAACGACTCTTGTAGCCTTAAATGAATATTTTTGACGATCGCGTCACTCGAATCGCTTCCCTGAACGTTTTGCCTGTGGATGGTCTTGGCCACCATATTCTCCGGATCTCAACCCATGTGATTATTTTTTATGGGGGATATCTGAAAGATAATGTTTACAGAAACAATCCTCTCACAATTAGTGAGCTGCAAGAGGAAATTTCATCTGTTGTCAGCACATTCACTCATGAAAGTTCTACGCACAGTACTTGCCAATTTTCAACGTCAAATGCAAATGGTTTTGGATGCCGGTGGTTCACACATTGAACATGTTTTTCATTAAATAAAAACTCCCAATTGTACGCTGTAAACTAATACAAAAATCACTCCTGTATGTTAACAATATTACAAAACATAAGCAATTTAAACTGTTGCGTCTTTTTTGAATGGCCCTGTATATACTGTATACATGCGGGGACCGTACAAAATCTGCCTCTTCTCTCATTCCAGTTTGTGTCTATTTCATTTCCAAGGTTAGGGACAGAACACTAAAGCATTTTCCATATGTATATTATTGTGTACCGCTCGCACCTTCTTTCGAGAGAGTAGAGTTCCATGGATCGTAGTCGAGACCAGTAGTCTTCACATTCCGTTTCCTCTATCTTAGACGAAAAAGTCCTTTGTATTGCTTCAATGTTCGTATTGTCTTGTTTTCATTATGGGCTTGCGAGTACTGAGCAATACTAAATTATTGGAAGGACTCGACTCTTCCTTAATTTGAGCATGATATTTGCTTTTCCGCTGCGGTAGATCCTCCAGATGATCCCCCATTATTTTTCTATCCGTTGTAATTTTGATGTTATACTGCTCTCTGAATTATGTATCCGACGACATTAATTACTCCAAGATCCATGACTTATGGATTTTAGAGGACCGGCCAAAATTAAAAAATCGACTTTGAACGGCGTTTTTTGTTAATAGCTGGCACCCATGCTAAATCAATGTACCTGTGGGTGAGGAATAAAATGCAGGTGGATGCCACTTTCGCTTTTGGATTTGTAGGTCATTTTCGAGGTCAAATTGTGCAAAAATTATATTTTCTAATTTTAATTTAAAAAAAAATATTCTGAGCCAATTAGTTTGACTAAATGTTTCATGACACGCTTATTCCATCAAAATTACCAACTCAAGGTCAAATTCAAGTTAATCACGACCGAAATTGTACTAAAAATTTGTGATTTTTTATTTTAATTGGCGAAAAAAAACATTGAGCAAGTCTGTTTTTCAAAACAATTTATTTTAACATGATTAGTGCCTAATAAGTTTGATGGCATGAATACTCAGAGTAACAGAATTATCACAACTAAATCACGAAGCAGTAAATATAGCCCCATAACTATACAGTTTACACACTAGTAACATCTAGAAGTTCACGTTTCTTGTTGAACTGCATCAAAATGCTGCACTGACAGTCACAATTGTGTGGATTGCAATCACTTAAGAACAGAGTTATTAGCTCCTTACATCACATTACAGCTTCTCTCGATTTCAGCCCGGAAGAGAGACATAGATCTACTGTCCAGCTGAGTTACAGCACCCGCTGTCGTCACAACCACAAGCTGTCGTACACTTCATCCTTTTCCTGAAGCAGTTGCATCTAGCTGTCTTGCACTTTTTCTTGCAACCACAAGCAACAAGCTTCAGGCAGGCCTCAGGGATTGGAGGAAGTGTTGTCCACACTGGTAGGAGGCTCCCATCTTCCAATTTCCAGGCTGAACTGTCCATCGGATCTTCAACATGTACGTGCTCTTTGTCAGCCTAGAGCCATATCTTGGCCTGATAGTTTGCCCGCTTGGCGTGGAGCTCCAGGGCATCCTTTGTCGGTGGGAGCATTTCCAGAGTCTTCTTGGCCTTCCCAAAAAGATGAACTCTGGCGTCATCAACTGTGTGTTGTTCCGGGGTGCCATACAAATGACACACAAACTTCTCAACATCTACGATATCCCCATCTCGACCAATAGCGTGCAGCAGGAGTAGGTGGTCACTGAACACCTTCCAACACTCTTTTCCATGACCACTGAAGGACGAGACTGTGTCACACCCGGTCAAAGCGTGGAAGCTGACCAGGTTGTTCCTGACTGGGGGTGACAAACTCTTGAATACATCGTGCACGGTGTAGCATTTTCGGTTCTTGGCCGTTCCGCACAGCATCCACACTTCAGCGACCTTGGTGCAAACGAAGTGAATTAGCAGCGCCATTACATTAGTATCTCTGAACACTACCTGTATTCGTTCATAGCACTGGGACGCTGAATCACATGAGTGAAGGATGAGCCTGGTGTCCGCCTCTTCATGGTTGCTATGCAATGGAACGTCATGTCGCCTAGTTGACCGTACTTCAGTGGCTTCAGAGAAGCCATCCCCTGTCACCAGCTGACATCTTTCTTGAAGATCTCTGCCCTTCTCAGTGATGACGTTAGACAGAAACAAGGCTAGGTCAGCCTTGTTTGTATCCATGGCCATGAAGTTCTTCCACACTTCAGGCAGTGGAACTTGTGGGCCATCAATGACTTTCCGAATCGGTTTCTTCTTGCTTGCAAGCTTTGTCCTGGTAACTGCTTTGATCGATCCTTCCCCTGCGTACCGATCAAAGATGACATCAACTCTTGTTGTGTGTTCATTGAAATAACCTGTCACGGCCTTGAAGAACACTTCAGCATTGTCGCCGAATGTCCGACAGCCGTCAAGCTTGCCAAGAGCTTGGATGAGTGCATGGCCATCTATCATCACACAGGTCTTCAGATCAGAGGTTGGAACCTCTGAGCTTATGGTCTGCTGATCCATCAGAATGTTCATCAGCTCAGACTTCGATGTCGAATTCATCTCTCCTCCTGCCTTCGCCAGACTAAATGGGACTGGGGACAGTTCATGCTTCACCATGCGACCTGCGGTCGCGGCATTCAGGAGCCGCTGTAATAGCTTTCTGTCAGCTCTGATGGTCTTCTGCATGTTCTGCTTGGTGGAAACTGTACCTTTGTACACATCAGCGAAGGTTTTCGACCGATGTTTCTTCATCGTTTCATGGAAGCCTACTCTGTACTGAACGGACGCACATCCTGAGCACTCTGATATTGCATCTACTTTTGTTTATTGCTGAGAATTTTGCTTTTGGATAGCTTTGAATTTTATATACTTGCGTTTAAATTCACGTTGTTATAGTTAAGTAATCGAATATTAGTGGTTTTTAGCGATTTAGAAGTTTTCATAGCGTGCCGGCTTAATTTAACTTATACCTGTGACGGTTTAAACTAATTTTTAACTCCGCGATGCCGTCGCAGAAAGCGTCGTGTGTTAGGTGTAGGGTTAACCGGTGGTATTCGGAATTTAGGATTATAACGGCGGTCCATGGCGATTACCGATAGATCAGTTTGTTTCTTTTGCGAGTTCATGGAGGAATTAGTTGACATAAAACGCAGTGTACGTGAGGTAGCGGAAAGACTTGCAACGCTTGATGAGGGCAGGGGTAGGGCTACGGTTGACGGAGCCGAACCAATACTAACGTTGAAGACGTTAGTAATTTGAAGGGTGAGGTGCGTAACCTAGTTTCTAGTTTAGGTAGCTTGTCGGGAAGGTTAGATAGAGTTGAGGAAGGGTTAAGGTTAGTCCGAGAGTAGTAGATAGCGAGGGATTTAGAGAGGTTAAGGGTGGAGCTAGGCCGCGTACGTTAGGTGATAGGAATTCCCCCCCTATCGAGGTTTCGAACCCTTTCGCCCATTTGGAAAGGGACGTGAATGAGGGGGAAACTATTTTAATTGGGGACTCTTTAGTGCGCCACATGGACAAAGAGTTCGTTAAACGGCATCCAACCAAGAGGAGGAGGGTCTGTCTCCCAGGGGCCAGGGTTGACAGAGTTAGAGACGAAGTGGATAGGATTGACGTTGCCCCCGTCACTCAATGTTGGTGACGATGGTAGGAGGCAACGACTCGTATAGGCCCGATAGAGTGCCTGACCTTTTGGAGAGATATAGGGGGTTAATTAGGTCCCTGAAGGCGAGGTCAGATAGGTCTTTAGTTCTAGGTATTACCCCTAGGCACGGGTTGGGTCTTAGAATTACGTCAAAAACAATATTTTTGAATAACAAATTAGAAGAGATTTGTGCTGAGGAAAATGTACCCTTCGTAAAGCTGTGGTCCGAATTCAGTGATCCTAGCCTTTTTATAAAAGATGGGGTGCATTTTAATGAAATAGGTAATGCTAGGCTAGGTAGGTTAATAGACGAAAACGTGCGAAAGCTGTATAGGTCGAAGCCTTCTTTAAACGTTGTGGGTCCGGGAAACGCGGGCCGACGTGATAAATAGTTTAAACGCGGGCCCGTGGTAAAAAATAACTTAAACGTCTTTTTTGTAACGCGCGTAGTATTAGAAATAAATTAAATGAATTTAAGGCGATAATTTATTCCGGCAACTATGATATAGTTGCTATCACTGAAACTTGGTTAATACCGTGACTCGGGACTTGTTGGGGGAACTTGATATACCGGTTTTAAACTCTTTACTAATGATAGGTTACATAGGTTTGGCGGAGGCGTTTTGCTGTACATTCGTAATTCCCTTAGGGTTATCGAGGTTAAGTTAGATTTTCCGGCAGCAATTAATGCGATATGTGTTGAAGTTAGGGCGCGTAGTATTAGTTTTAATTTTGTTGTTGTTTATAGACCTCCGGTTCAACCCCTCGATACAGATACTAGATTTTACTCACTTCTTGGTAATTTTATTGACAATCGGAATAGTATAATTGCCGGAGACTTTAACTGCCCTAATGTTTATTACGAGAATTTTACTGGTAATGAGGAGGGTTTGAGATTGGTTGAGTTTATGGACGCTAACTTTTTACGACAGATAGTTACCGAACCAACGCGCGGTGACAATATTTTAGATTTGGTGATAACGAACGGCGAGAATATAGTCGAAGGTTTAGAAGTAGGCGAGAGTTTAGGATGTAGTGTTCATCAAATTCTTAGGTTTAAGTTATTGATAGAAAACAATCAGGATAGTAACGTAATAGAAGTCCCTGATTTTCGAAGTGCTGATTTTGATAGTTTTGCTGATAGGATGAGAGTAGTGGACTGGGATAACTTCTTTATAGGTAATGACACAAATTTGCGTTGGGTGGCGTTTAAATTAAGTTTTAGGAATATTGAAAGGGAGTTTATTCCTCGTAGGCCCAAGCGCGCTAGAAATCGTGGTAGGCCGAAGTGGTGGACTCGGGAAATAGGATAGTTTATAAACGAGCGTAATAGAGCGTATAGACTTAGTAAGCGCAATGGCACGGCAGCTAACTTTAATAGATATATTGAGCTTAGACGTCAGGTTAAAAGATCAGTTAGGAATTCTAACCGTAATTTAGAGATACTTATAGCTGCGGATAGTAAACATAATCCAAAAAAGTTTTTTGAATACGTAAATAATCGTAAGCCGGTGAAAGATAGCATAGGCCCTCTAGTGGATGTTAATGGCGCCTTGGCTTCTGACGCTCAGGCGATGGCGGGTATTTTCAATAACTTTTTTGCGACAGTTTTTACCGTAGAAGACGTAAATAATGTCCCCGACGTGGACGATATCGTTCCATTTAGTAGCGAGACTATTTTGGATGAAATAACTGTTTACAAGGCTGAGATTGCGCATTATATCGATAGGCTAAAAGTTAGCAAGGCTCCAGGCCCTGACGCTTTTTATCCCAGACATTTGAAAGATTTGAAAGAAGTTATCGTAGGCCCCTTAACGAAGATTTTTAATCAGTCACTCGAAACGGGGATTATTCCTGAAGACTTCAAATTAGCTAACGTCACGCCTATTTTTAAAAAAGGCGACCGCGCAGTAGCTAGCAATTATAGGCCCATTAGCTTAACGTCAATTGTCGGTAAACTTTTGGAATCCGTAGTTAGGGATCGTATTATCGATCACTTAGAAAGTAGAGATTTGATTAATAGTAGTCAGCATGGGTTTCGACGCCATAGGTCTTGTTTAACTAATTTGTTAGAATTTTATAACGAAATAGTGCGCGAATACGATAGGCATAGAGCAGCTGACGTTATTTATTTAGATTTTAAAAAGGCGTTCGATACAGTTCCGCATAGGAGACTAATTGCGAAGGTTAAAGCGCACGGTATACGCGGTCAGGTAGCTAACTGGTTAGAAGAATGGCTTCGTGCTAGGAGGAGAGGGTCGTAGTTAATGGTAGTGAATCGGGTGGTTAGATGTAGGTAGCGGTGTCCCACAGGGTTCAGTGTTAGGCCCATTGCTATTCGTAATTTACATTAACGACATAGATGTAGGATTGACTAGTAACGTGTCAAAATTCGCGGACGATACTAAAATAGGCGGTAAGGTTGTTAACGAGGACGATAGAAATAGGATCCAAGACGATGTAAATAGGATTATGGAGTGGACAGATAAGTGGCAGATGCAATTTAACGTAGACAAATGTAAAGTTTTGCATATAGGTTCTCGCAACAATAATTACACATACATGGATGATAGGGAGTTAGCGAGCGTTGACGAGGAAGTAGATTTAGGCGTACGCGTATCTAAGGATTTAAAGGTTAGGAACCAGTGCCTGGAGTCTTGCGCAAAAGCTAATAGGATGTTAGGCTTCATAGCGCGTAATTTCGAATTTAAATCGAAGGATATTATATTGCCCCTTTACAAGTCCCTAGTCAGGCCTCATTTAGAATATGCCGTTCAGTTTTGGTGCCCGTACTTGCGTGAGGATATTGATAGGTTAGAAAGGGTTCAGCGTCGTGCCACGAAACTTATTCCGTCATTGCGCAATAAGCCTTATGAAGATAGGATTAAAGAGTTAGACCTGTATTCACTCGAAACTAGGAGATTAAGGGGGGAGCTTATTGAAGTTTTCAAAATCGTTAATAACATCGATAACGTAAATTTTGACAAATTGTTCACTTTCGATAATAGTAATACTAGCAATAACGGATTTAAGTTGCGTGGCAGACGTTTCATTACTAATATCGCTAAAAACTTCTTTATGTTTAAAGTAATTGATAAATGGAATAATCTTCCCGCGTCAGTCGTTCATTCTACCAGCGTTAATATGTTTAAGAACCGTCTTGACAGACATTTTAAAAGTATTAACGTTGTTTAAAATTAAAAAAAAGTTAACAGGAGCTCTGGTGGTGGTGCTCGAGGATGAGTCTGTTGACGATAAATGCCAGCTTGTGACATGCCAGCGTGTGATGCCAGCAATAAAAAAAAAAAAAAATATTAGACTAACACGAACGTGGGTTGGGTACGATTCGATGTGACCGACTCAATGCGACCCAACTCGATGTGGCCGACTCGATGTCAGGACAACTCGATGTCAAGCCAAGTCGATGCCAGGCCAAGTCGATGCCAAACAGTGTTGTAGTCGAGTCTGAAGCCAAGACCGAGGCCGAGTTCAATAATTACCTTACCTACCTAACCTTACCTAACCTTACCTAACCTAACCTACCTAACCTAACCTACCTACCTAACCTTACCTACCTAACCTTACCTAACCTAACCTTACCTTACCTACCTAACCTACTTAACCTAACCTAACCTTACCTAACCTACCTACCCTACCTTACCCTACCTTATTTTTCCTTACCTAACCTTACCTAACCTACCTAACCTAACCTACCTACCCTACCTTACCTAACCTTACCTACCCTACCTACCTTACCTAGCCTTAATTATTTTTTATGCTTTACTTTTTCTTCTTAAAATACCCTTAAAAGATAATAAAGCACAATATGCTTCGACTTGGCCTGGCATCGACTTGGCCTGGCATCGACTTGGCTTGACATCGAGTTTTCCTGACATCGAGTCGGCCACATCGAGTTGGGTTGGGTCGCATCGAGTCGGGCACGTCCATTTGTCCTATCCAGCACGAACGTAGATGTAGCTCGTAGCGTAAACTAACCCACTTTTTGTTTAACTTTACCTACTTTTTTTTTTCTTATCTCCTCACTTTGCATGTCTGTAACTCTCTTTACTTGCATGTTTGTAGTTTGCATGGTATGACAGTGAGTTAAGACTGTGTTTGCATGGTTTGTAAGCGTTCTTATTTTACTTCTTTTCATCTTTCACCCCTCTCCTATTTTCTCCGACTATTTTTCTGACTTGTCGGCAGTGGCCGGCGGATGATGATGGTGAGACTTTTTTCCTCTTTTTCTGAATGAATGTTAACCCACGAGTGATAGGTGTTGCTCCTTACTTAACCCCTTATTCTCTTCTCTTCTCTTAACCCAATACTGTTTCCTTTCTCTCGGGCTAACCTTAGAGTGGATCTTAGGGTCTTTGTTAGCCTTAGCTTCTGTAGATCTGTTGATCTGTTCACTCAGTCTCTCCTTCATGAAGCCGATTACATGCTGTTTTCCTCGATCCTAAGCTGTCAGCAGGTTCTCCACAACATCTGTGGGTGCAGTGTCTTTGGTTGCCAGTGAAACAAGTGGGATGTTAGTGGCGGCATCTGTATCTCCTGCTTCACTCACGTGAACTCTGAAGACGTCAAACTGCTTCAACTGCTGAACTAGCTTCATGACATCATGAGCGTCACGCATAGTGCGAGAAGTTAGACTGTCAACCGAGTGAAGGTGACTTCCCCATCATCATCTTGAGGATTGAAGAGGCATCTTGTGTCTTGAGAGTTGCGTGACCACTCTGACCATGTGATACAGAACCTGCCTCTTGCTTGGTCATTCTTTGTGATGCCGATGATACCATTATGCAACGTGCATGTACGATTTATTCATTCGTTTGCCTGATCAGCTGGAACTTGGTTGAAGCGCTTCGCCGTCCTCTTGACGACAAAGTTCCCATTACAGAACTCTGCATGAACTTCTGGTGCTGACTTCTCAAGACCTCTCATATCAGCCAAGTAGACCGGCCCCCAACGTACATAGTAGTTTGTGTGGTTATAGATAGTTAGCCAAGGCAGCATTGCAGCAAAGGCTTCTATGTGGAGACTCCACATGCCATCTCTTTGAGCTCTGATGAAGGCCAATAGGATCTCTACCATTTCCATGTAGGATGACCACAGCATGAAGTTGGGATTTTCAGAGTGCTGGTCATTGAATTCTTCCATAAGACTGTGGAATTTCTCATCTGCCAAAACGTCTGAGAAGTTGTCAACAGCATCGCGCATCTCATCTATGTCAGCTCTGTCTTTGAAAAGCGAAGCAACATTGAGGGCAAGATGTTTGACGTTCTCATTTCCATTGCCAGTTGCAGCCAGCCATGACTCAAACATCTGCCACTTGATACGCCACAGTGCCTCATACGTCAGCTGGTGACCTCTCACAGCTCGGTAGTAGGCCTTGCCGTCCAGTATTGTCTCAGTGGTGTTAGCCGCGTACACACCTGCCTCTGTCCATAAGTCATCAAGTTCCACACTTTCCATGTGTTGACCAATGGCTTTCAGAAAGTTGAAGCAGATATGGAGGCCTTCCATGAGCAAGACCACGTTGGCAAATTTCGAGTTTGCCCAGACTAGTTCCTTACCCCTGCTGTACAGAAGCTGATCAGCAGTGATGATGGTGTACTTCTGGCTGACATACTCAGAAATGGCCATGAAGCGATTGATGACGGTGGTCATGGTGTCATTGTCATCTGCTGGTGCCTGCAGGATTGGCAACATCCCGGCGGTCGTTACTAGTGGATCCGCAGTGCTGACAGATTGATTGAATGCTCCCCAGCTTGGAACGGACATCGCTTCATCATGGATGCGTGACACCACCAGGCCAAGTCCTTGGCACGTGCCCGGTCCTTCTCAGGTTCATGTGACAAGTCGTCTATGTCAGTGTCGTAGCAAGGAGGAGATGGCCTCTCGTCAGATGGGAGGGTTGCCTGGACCAGCCTTTGGAACTCCTGTAGGTCATCAGGTTTGATAGATTTCGATCTCTTGTGCTTGCCACCCTTTTGGCTATGACTCTGCAATGGAGGGGGTCCTCTCTGCCATACCATCAGTTGAGTGCTGTGGAAGGTGTTCTTCTCGTCTGAGGTTGACTCCAAGACATCTATGTTGTCACAAGAGCAGTGAATCATTCTCTTTGACGATGGTGTCAGGGATGTAGCCACATCCATTCTCAGCATACCTCTCCAGAATGTTCTGAGCGATGGTGGTGTCTATCCTTCTTACAGTGTCGATACCAATAGTGTGATTTGCAGCGTGGAACAGATCTAGGAGTGCTTCTGATCGGGTGGCTTGGTGCAGAGTAAGACCGAAGCCCACATGCTTTGGTGTCAACTTTCGTCGGTTGGAGACTGCATAGACTATGTCCTGGGCAATGCTACACACAC
>JAJOZX010004177.1:247500-292500 GCA_023014485.1 Bathynomus jamesi
ATTAAAACTAATACTACGCGCCCTAACTTCAACACATATCGCATTAATTGCTGCCGGAAAATCTAACTTAACCTCGATAACCCTAAGGGAATTACGAATGTACAGCAAAACGCCTCCACCAAACCTAAGTAACCTATCATTAGTAAAGAGTTTAAAACCCGGTATATCAAGTTCCCAAAACAAGTCCCGAGCCACGGTATTTAACCAAGTTTCAGTGATAACAACTATATCATAGTTGCCAGAATAATTATTCCCTTAAATTCATTTAATTAATTTCTAATACTATGCGCGTTACAATAAAAGACGTCTAAGTTATTTTTTACCAAGGAGCCAGCGTTTTAAACTATTTTTCACGTCGGGCCCGCGTTCACCGGACCCACAACGTTTAAAGAAGGCTTCGACGTATACAGCTTTCGCACGTTTTCGTCTATTAACCTACGTAGCCTAGCATTACCTATTTCATTAAAATGCACCCCCATCTTTTATAAAAAGGCTAGGATCACTGATTTCGGACCACAGCTTTACGAAGGGTAAATTTTCCTCAGCAGAAATCTCTTCTAATTTATTATTCAAAAATATTGTTTTTGACGTAATCCTAAGACCCAACCAGTGCCTAGGGGTAATACCTCGAACTAAAGACCTATCTGACCTCGCCTTCAGGGACCTAATTAACCCCCTATATCTCTCCAAAAGGTCAGTCACTCTCATATCGGGCCTATACGAGTCGTTGCCTCCTACCATCGTCACCAACATTGAGTGACGGGAGGCAACGTCAATCCTATCCACTTCGTCTCTAACTCTGTCAACCCTGGCCCCTGGGAGACAGACCCTCCTCCTCTTGGTTGGATGCCGTTCAACGAACTCTTTGTCCATGTGGCGCACTAAAGAGTCCCCAATTAAAATAGTTTCCCCCTCATTCACGTCCCTTTCCAAATGGGTGAAAGGGTTCGAAACCTCGATATGGGGGGGGGATTCCTATCACCTAACGTACGCGGCCTAGCTACACCCTTAACCTCTCTAAATCCTTCGCTATCTACTACTCTCGGACTAACCTTAACCTCTTCCTCAACTCTATCTAACCTTCCCGACAAGCTACCTAAACTAGAAACTAGGTTACGCATCACCCTTCAAATTACTAACGTCTTCAACGTTAGTATTGGTTCGGCTTCCGTCAACCGTAGCCCTACCCCTGCCCTCATCAAGCGCTGCAAGTCTTTCCGCTACCTCACCTACACTGCGTTTTATGTCAACTATTTCCTCCATGAACTCGCAAAACAAACAAACTGATCTATCGGTAATCGCCATAGGACCGCCGTTATAATCCTTAAATTCCGAATACCACAGGTTTACCCTACACCTAACACACAACGCTTTCTGCGACGGCATCGCGCGGTTAAAAATTAATTTAAACGCTCGCAAGTTTAAGTTAAATTAAGCCGGCACGCTATGAAAACTTCTAAATCGCTAAAAACCACTAATATTCAATTACTTAACTATAACAACGTGAATATAAACGCAAGTATATAAAATTCAAAACTTCCCAAAAGTAAAATTCTCAGCAATATACAAAAGTAGATGCAAAATCAGAGAGCTCAGGAAATGCGTCCGTTCAGTACAGTGATGATGATGGAGATAATTAATTAAATGTTGCTAATGTTCTTGTTAAATGTTAATAAACCATAATCACCTAAAATTCTGAAAAACTCTGAATTTGTCCATAATTGGCCAAAAAGTGTCCAAAATGGCCATTTTGTCGTACCTGGGGTTAATAAGACAGCTTTCTAGGAATCAGCACCCATTTTTACAGAATACGCTTGTCAAACCATAATCACCTAAAATTCTGAAAATCTCTGATTTTGGCCATAATTGGCCAAGAAGTATCCAAAATGGCCATTTTGTCGTAAATGTGGTTAATGAGACTGCTTTTTTTTGGAATGAGCACCCATTTTTACATAAAATACGTTTGTCAAAACATAACCACCTAAAATTCTGATTAAAGCCATCTACCTCTTGGAATATTCTGGTCCGTACTTAAGTCTTCATTTGCTATGTATGGTATATCAGCTTCAATTTTATCAAACCCTGCAACTGGCAGTTGTTCACAATTTTTCAGTGCTTTGCCAATTGTTCCAGAGAAGGTATCAGGTTCTGTTGTGCTCCCATCAATGTGATATAACAAGTGGCGAAGTGGAAGTTCGTTAGCGTACAATTTACATATTAGTCACTGCAAATGTCTACCTAATGCCAATTCTAAGAGGCTAATAATTCCATTATGCCTTCCTGTGTTTGCAGGAGTTCCATCACATCCAATAGCCACCAGTTTATCAATGTTTTGAACATTTTCTGATAAAAACTGAATTAACTGAATTAACAGGTGCAATATGACCAACATAGCAAGACCCTGGTTCTCCTACTAAGGTTATGTGTTCTTCAGTGACCGACTTGTAATAATATTTTTTGCCTTGCTTGATATGACATTTAGTTTTATCTTTTCTTCCATCCAAATATAGAGCTTTTAAGTGTTCCTCATTATCTTCTTGTTGCATTTTACGCCCTATTTTCGTCCTTTCTCTTCGAATTTTACTCCTGTCAATTACGAGGGAGGTATTCTCATTTCCTATTAGACCAACATCTTGCAGGACAGCAGCTGCCAAAGATGCACCTGCCCGGTCAGATATGCCGTATCTATCACAAACTTGTGCAACATTTCCTAAATTAACTCTCAGTTGTTGAAGCGAATTAGACGGTCTAGCATCATCAACCGCTCTTGTTTGGATCGGGTTTGATTCTTTCCCTGAGCAAGTTGAAATGTCACCCCCCGAATCAGAAGAATCAAGGCCTAGGCTTACAGCATCATCATTAGTTGAAATGCTTTTGCTAGTTCGAGAAAGTTCCACTTCTTTTCGTTTCATATTCTTTTTAAGTTTTTCAGTTGTTATTTTATCTATGTTCCCAATCGTCATTTTTCTATTTCCTCTTTGATCAATGAGAAACTTTTGCTCAATACGAGGAACCTTTTTAGTTTTATCACAGTGACATGAATCAAACTCACATTTGCAGCTAGCAATATCAAATAAATTTTTAGCTTTTTCTCTGAACAACTGTAATTTGTTTGGATAATTTGGGTTTTCTTTTCTTCCTTTGTATGGCTTTATCAACACCATATATTTATTATGATAGGAGCGAATAGGCTAAAAAACTCTTTTGTGAGAAACCGTTGGAATTGAGGCCTTTACCCAAATATTTTCAATATCTAAAGCGACTCTTTCTGTCATACGTCAGAGACTGCAGGATCTTTGTTATTATTAGTGAACTTTATGTCAGCTCTTACCCATAAATAATGTCTAAACATTTCTCCATAGGTTGGAAGCCTATTGCTATTTAATTCTTTAGCAGCGCCAAAAACTGGGCATATGCTACACTGCCTTGTTTTTACTTTTTTATCCATTTTAATATTTCTGAAAAAATAGAATTAATGTAATTAAATCAGAGAATTACAAGAAATAAATAATTATGCATGCAAAAACGGTTAAGTAGTTATACTAATAGGCTAAGCTAAACTGTAGCACATCTCGTCAGTGCACGCACTTTAGGAAGACTGAGTGACTGAGGCTCAAAATGTGACGGTTTTTCAAGGTCAGTGGGGAGCCTCTTACTGAAACAGCAGCTTGTTCAAATTTGGTGGACATTTCAATTTGCGTCATTTACAACTTTTCCTAGGTATTCCAAATTGATATTCTAAAATTCATATTTTCGCTCCACTCTAATATATATATATATATATATATATATATATATATATATTATGGCTGTGTCTAAGCCATTCAAGCAATTGTCTCAGCCCGCCAGCGGTGTTAGGTAAGATCCCAGTCTGCGCCAAGAAGCTCCAGCAGTCGGATGTTCGTCTCCAGTAATGGCTCTAATAAAGAATTTTGTTTTATTCTTTCCTATACACACATACATACATACAAACACACATATACCATTCATATATATATATATATACACAATTCATACATATATACACACATAGAAGCAAACATTTATACATATACAATTCATATATACACATATATACCATTGTGGAACTGAGTTGCTTCGTTAGGTTAACCCACATCCCCTTCCTGCTTATCTCCCTTTATCCCCTTTCTGCATACACCCTTTCTCCCTTTTATGGATACCCCACCCCCTTGCAGTGTTGCAAGGCTCTGGCATTCTTGCATGTCATTGGCACTTTTGCAACAATTAATATTGATCATATTCCATTCAATTGCATTGCACTCGACATTTTTGCTCATCCCAGAGAAATTCGAGTTCATGCCATACGTTCAGTAGCATATTTTTCGTGAGACTGTTGATAGCATCGCAAATCCTTGCACGAAGAGTGTCAGTGTCAGGAACAGGAGTATGGTACACATAATCCTTTACATATCCCACAGGAAGAAGTTCAGGGGCGTGATATCGGGGTATCGTGAAGGCCATGGCACCGGCTCGTCGCGCCCAATCCATTTTCAGAAAAAGTGGTGTTCAAGAAATCACGCACTAGCAAACCCCAGTGTGGAAGCGCACCGACTTGCTGTGAAATGATGGATGGTTGAAGGTCTTCCAACTGGAAAAGGGGGGTGCTACGCTACAAAGAACTCGAGCATGTCCATGTAATGAAGGACTTTGACTCCACAAACCAAACAACCCATTGTGCTTTCTCCTGCGGAGTTGTCATTTATTTCGGTCACTCACCACTGGTTCCCAATCAGGCACAACAGGATCTGAAAATAAGAGAAAAAACTTGATGTGTTATGCAACAACATGCAAAACAAAGCAGTACTGTGTCTTATTTGGATTTCATGCAATTAAAGTTTATAATCGGGAGACTACTTTCTGTACACCCTATACTTGTGCCGTTTGCACGTCAACCACTTGGTATCGTCACAAAAACCTAGAACATATGAAAACAAGAATGAAGAATAGAAATCAGATTTTCCACACCATACCCTCATTGCCATGCACTTTTTTAAAGTTTTTGTTAGGAAATTATGCTTCTACAAAATTTTTTTGTACTCTATTCTTAGACATATCAACAAGGCGTGTTTTCTGTAATTGAATGTCTGTCCTTTGCACAGTATGTGTCTGCCAACTCTTTGAATGTCGTCGCGTTTCAACTTGGGTCTCCCTCAGTGAAAAATGTTTATGCAGCAAGTGATATATTGAGTTGTTCATACTTCGCAATGTTGTGCCACCACGAGAGTCGAGAAAATCTTTTTCCGGAGAGTAATACCAGTGGGAGATCCCTGTATCTATCCTCGTATACTTATCCCTTATGGAGAATGAAAGTGTTTCGTGGCCTCTCTTTTCCATTGAGTATCTTGAAAACTTGCATAAGCGACCGCGCAACCTCCTGGTCTCTAAGGTAAACAGATTTAAGCGTTCTACTCTCGGGCGGTAGTTTGCAGTCTCATTGAAGGGATCAATTTTGCAACCTTTCTATATCGTTGCTAAGGGATAGAGACCAAAACTGCACACAATACTCGAGCTGAGGTCTAATTAGTGAATTACAAAGAGATATTACAATCTCCTTGATTCTAAATTGGAACTGTCACTTAATATAACCTAGCATTTTTAAGGCCCACTTTTCGCCTTCAGCACAGCGCTTTGACGATTTAAGATCATTACTGATAAAAACTCCTTAGTAAACTCGGAAGTCCGTAAAAAAGCTGGATAATAGTGAATATCTAGAAGTAAATTATCTTTGATAAGTGTCAGTAACTGTGTGAATATCTAGTGCACGCAGTGATATTTTCTTAAGTAGTGAAAGTACGACATATGCCATAAAAAGTAAAACAGAGCAAATAATTCTTCCTCGATTAGTTCCATCTGAAAAAAAAAAGAATTAGGTGCCCATCCATACGTTTGAAACAAGGCACTTTGTTTTTCCCCAAATTTCTACAGATATCCCCCGATATCCCCTGCAGCCGGTCTCATGAACACCAATCAATGGACATACACAACGCGTGATATCCCCATTTCTCGGAATAACGGACACCACTCTCCCTCAATTCCCTATAATCAAAAACCTCCCCGCACCTCACCTTCTCCCTCCTAAGTAAAGTTTTCGCATTGCATGGTTTGCAACAATGCAACCGAGGAATCAAAGCCAATTAGATGTGATATTTGTCAATTTCTCTTTCGTTTTAAATGCTTGATTTAGTATGATGAAGATAGCAATCTTATAGCAAGTGCCGATCAACTAAATGAAGTAAGTAGTATCCCCGCGTTTGGGTAGAGGAATTCTGGGTACTTTGAAACCTGCCCCTGGAGGGCCACCCTGAAGGCCTTCGCCACCCTTATGAGTGGGCCCCCTTCCTTAAGTTCCTAACCCCTCTATGGGGCCTCACCGGCCTTAATGAAGGGCATTTGCCCCTTTGTCCCCTCCTCCTTGGGAAAAAAATCCTGTGGGGTGCTTTCATGAGACAAAAACAAACAAAAAGACAAAAACAAACAAACAAACATTCGAGTACTTTTTGTTCTGGCACGTTCCGACATGTTCCTGGCCCCGCTAGTTTTAGCTACATGGGGTGCAACATTCTCATACATCAGACTGATATTCTGTATCAGAGCTTGACATTCAATTTTGAACCTTATACTCTTAAACAATAGAAATGAAAACTTAAAATAAATATCTGAAAAAGGATTTAATAGACCTGACGAGATTATGCATTGACCTCAAAAAATACATGATGATGCGTTATATTCTCAAAGCATATTATTATAATCCAATATCACATTACCTGTTGGAGTGTAATTCTGTTTTCATATGTTAAGTGTATGTTAATTAATGCGAACATCACAAAAAACAAAATCAGTTTAAACACGTTTTAAATAAAAAACAATTTCTTTGTTTAATATTTGTATTATGAAAAATAAAATGAAAGTTTATTATTTTAATTTAAATAAATTAATAGCTCTCTTTTTTAAGGGAAACTGATTTATTTTCATCCGCTATGAAGTTCAAATACAAGAACCTTTTATACATTCATAACACATGCTTATTTGTTTCTTTACTTTTAAATATTTAGTTTTCTGTTATGTACAGCGATATACACATATCTTCTGGTATGTGAACTAATAATTTTACTGCACATCAAATTTCGTTAAAAAATTGCGTGTGTTAAAAGGAATTTGTCTTTAAATGCTATTTGTATGCACTGTAATATTATTATTAATGATACCAGTTATTGGCTATAAATTACACAAGTAACAATCATCATGAAAAATTATCATTATTATAATAGCTATATACATATGTCCCACAAAAAAGTACACCCAACTTTAGATTGTACTAACTCCTCCAAAAATTGAGATATTTTGGATCTGTTTGTTTGATTTAATATAGCAAATTATTCTTTGTTAACGTTCAAATTTATTCATGTTTAAACGATTTAGTATTTAAGCATCTGCTTTTAACTGAAGGGTACAACAAAATGGATTGCGCAAAATTGGTCAATGAAAAAATAATGTGTGTGCTATCGATGTAATAAAAAGACAAATACATAATAATAGATACTTTAACATAATTTTAATAAGATACAAAGCAGATTTTTCTTTATTCCTTATTGCAAAAGTTATGCTTAGTTTCGTTTTCTTTCAACATGACCGCCATTCCTATCGATACAAATCTGGAGTCGAGCTCTCATCTTCCCCATCACTCTTTTGATAAGATCTGGATTATCTTTTAACAAGTTGATTTCAGCTGTGATGCGAGTCCTCAAATCATCTAAATTGATAGGTTGTGATGCAAATACTCTATTTTTCAAATGACCCCATAAAAATAATCACACGGGGTCAAGTCAGGGCTTCTGGGAGGCCATTCAATGTCATGGCCTGTAGCAATTACTCTTTGGTGGAAGACTTCCTGCAAGCGTTCCTTCACAATAACTCTCCTGTGAGCAGGAGCTCCGTCTTGCACCCACCAAATACGATTAAATCGGTTTCCATAAGTAATACGTATTTGTGAAAGGATTTCTCGGTCTATCATTTCTAGGTAAGCTTCACCATTTAGATTACCATCGTAAAAGACCTGGCCAATTACCGCTCCATTACCGCACAGTCCTACCCAAAGAGACAGTTTTTGTCTAGAGTTACTCTTTTCATAGATATGATTGTCAGGTGGATGATTTTTTGGTGCATACTGACGGCAGATTTGTCTGTTCACTAGACCATTCATAAAAAAGGCCGCCTCATCTCCAACCACTAATTGTTCCGTGAATCTTTCTGGTTTTTCAAGAAACCACTGGGTAAATCTTAGGCGGCGAGGTAGATCTCCTTCAATGAGTTGATGTCGAATTTCCATTCTGTATGGGTACAAATTCAAATCCTCACGAACTATTCGATGAAATGACATGCGTGAGAGTTCTGTACCATTTCGCCTGGTGGACACTTTTGGATGTCTCTCTAATAAATGCCGAACATGCTGAATGTTCTCGTCTGTTCTTGCCGTCTTCGGATGGCCTGAACGTCCTTTGTTCAAATTGAGGACCGTTCCTTCTTCTTTGTATTTCCGAACATTCTTCAAAATTGTATGTTTAGTTGGAGAAGCTCTATCGGGAAATTGCAGTTCGAAGGTATTCTGAACTTGTTTTAAGCTTTTAGTTTGCAGATAAGTTGTGACCATGAGAACGCGCTGCCTTCGTGTAAACTGCATGATAAGGGTTTCAAAGCTATTTATAAATTTAGTAATTCAGATTCTTCATTTATATGTATGACTCGTATCTTAGATACAAAAGTTCGAATTATTTAAAAAAAATATTTGCAATATCCTTCGACGTAAAAAGTAGCACATTGGTTAAAGCAAGAGGAGCTATCTGGCTGGGAGAAATGATCATTTCGCGCCACCCATTTTGCTGTACCCTTCAGTTAAAAGCAGATGCTTAAACACTAAATCGTATAAACATGAATAAATTTGAACGTTAACAAAGAATAATTTGCTATATTAAATCAAACAAACAGATCCAAAATATCTCAATTTTTGGAGGAGTTAGTACAATCTAAAGTTGGGTGTACTTTTCTGTGGGACATATGTATATATATATATATATATATATATATATATATATATATATATATATATATATATATATATATATATATTATATATATATATATATATATATATATATAAAATGCGCCTCGGTGGTGTCGTCGTTAGCGTCGCTGACTACGAATCCATCAGCCCTGGGTTCGAGACCTGGTGACAGCAGGCGGCGCGCATCAAAACCCAGCTGTTCATCCTTCCACATAATAAAGAAAGTGGTTGGTAGATAAATGGGTACCCTAGGTGGCCTAGTGGTTAAGACGCTGGGCTGCTGGTGGGACGTAGTTCGAATTCCACGTTAAACTATTGGTCTAAGGTGGAGTGAAAAGCTTGACCTTCGTCAGAATGAACAATTCGGGCAGAAGCTAACCAAAGGTTATATATATATATATATATATATATACACACATATATATATATATATATATATATGTTTGGTTGAGCAATCGACCGTAGTTTTTATTTATTAATTTATATTTGTTTTCTCAATTTTACGTAAGCTCGAGCATCTTCAGGGAATTCGTTTGGAGCCATCTTCGTAAGTGTTCTGCGTAGAATGAAAATTTCTTGTCAGGGCGCTCTCTTTTATAGCTCATTTTCGGAGGTTTTCCCACAGTTTTCCGTACGTGGACTGAAGGGATTGGTCAGTTTCTTACGTGTAACTTCAGGATTCGTTCTTTCCCGGTTCGCTGATTGTTTATTTTCGGGGAAGTCTCTTTTATTATTAATGCTTCGATGATATGAAGTCTTTTCTCATCCCTTATTTGTGTTACCACGTTTAAGGCTTCCACTATCTCTTGTCTGGTTTATTCTGTGTATGTTCCACATGTGATCTTTCGGACTTCCTTCTTGTAAGTGCATTGTTAGCCTTCTTGACAGTGTTGTTATGGTTGAGCCCACGTATCTCACTTTTCCCCGAAGTTTGCAACTTTCGTTCGGGCATTGAAATTCATAAACTACGTGGGATTTTTGTAGATTTTCGTTTTTTTTTTTAGTGATGTTATTTTTCATGAATAAATTTTTAGTCTTCATGTTTCGGTAGTAGATGGCAAGCGATATTTTAGTCTGATTTCTACATCTGACGTTTTCCTTTACTACTTTCCTTATTACTCTTTCGCCAGTTGTATATGCAGGCGACATTTGGTTTTGTTAAAACAATTTATGAACAGTGCCGAAAGGCGTCTCCTCCTTTCTTGCCTGATTGCTTTCCGCTGTATTTGCCTCCCGTTTTATTTTCAAATTTTTTTAAATTTCTCGTTCTGTTTCGGTGTTTGTGAAACCGTTGTCAATTAGTAACTGCTTTAAGCGTTCAATCTCTTGGTGGAAGATCGTCCAATTAGATGAGATTTTATAAACTCTGTGTAGAAGTGCTTTTATTACACCGAGTTCATATTTAGTTGGGCACTCGCCATTTGCATTTAAGCATTTCCCTCTGTCCGTAGGATTTTGTATATGCTGGTCGTGTAGCAATCGCCATCGTCCTGTATTTTGACGTCGAGAAATGGGATTTTCCTGTTGATGCTTAACTCATAAGTGAATGTTAAGCCTGATTCTTCTTCCAATGCTGCTTTTAGTTCTAGAAATTCTGTTTCATTATCGGTGGTAACGAATATGTCATCCACGTATCGGTAGTATAGAGTGTCTTTTTTCTCGGAGCACTTTGTTTTCCACATGGCACATGTAGTAGTTAGCGTAGGTGGGGCCCAAGGGGTTTCCCATCGAGATTCCATCTACTTGTTGGTATAGCGTTCCGTCTTTGCATCGGAAAGCCACTTCCGTTGTGCAGATCTTCAGCAGTTTTTTTATAATTTCTTTGGGGATGGTCGGTGGTCGGATGGTCGGGTGGTTGTAAACGTTCTCGATTATAATCTTGGTTGTTGCCTCTACTGGGACGTTTGTAAATAAACTTTCTACATCCAACGATGCCATAATGCCTTGTGGTCGGGTTCCTCTGAGCACTTGTAGACATTTATCTCAAGATTTGAGCATGTGTTTTGCTGGTATATATTTGGTGATGATTTCATTAAGTTGTTTTGCAATTCCGTAAGTTGGGGCTGGGACCTGGGAGATGATGGGACGTATCGGATAGCCAGTTTTGTGTGTTTTAACATTACCATAAATATATCCAGGTGTAAAGTTTCCTCGGAGTAGGGTTAGTTGGTCCCATTGAATGCCGTTAGATGCTAAAATAAGTGTATTAATTTTGGTTTTCACTTGCGCTCCGTTGGGTCTCTGCTTATTTTTTGTATTTTGAAGCGTCACTTAATATTGTGTCAATCTTGCTCTTATAGTCGTTTCTATCAAGGATGACGAAGATATTGGATTTGTCAGCCTTCCTAATGATAATTTCTTTCTTGTTTCTTAACTCCTTTGCCACTTGTTTCAATGCTGGTGATAGTATTTTGGAAGATGTAAAGCTTCTGTTTTTGGTGCTTTCTGCTAAGAAATCAGAACTTCTAGAACTAAAAGCAGCATTGGAAGAAGAATCAGGCTTAACATTTACTTATGAGTTAAGCATCAACAGGAAAATCCCATTTCTCGACGTCAAAATACAAGACGACGGCGATTGCTACACGACCAGCATATACAAAAAAACGTACGGAGTAGTCTAAGCATCATCATCCTGTTTGCATATACGTTTTTTGTTTCGTATTTATCAATTATTACGAAAGAAATCTTTTATAATTTGAAGAGCCTAATAATTTTCATTAATCAATAAAGTAACATAAATATCATCAACTGTTGCCGCAAAATAGAAGTCAACATCTTCCTTCCTTGAATAATCAATTTTAAAATTAAAAAGAGCCGTTTTGAGCAGAAAACTGAGACTTGTTTATAAAAAACCTCTGAACAGTTACCTAAAACAACGTGAAAAAAGTGTTAGCAGCTGACGAAGAAGCTTCTAACAGTGGCTGTATCCTCCAGCGCGGGACACGTCAACGCGAAGAAGAGGCGACGTCAAACCGAAACATCAACGCGCTGCTGGCCAAACTTCCTCAAATCACCGTGCAGCGAGCTGTCTACGGTTGGCAAGACTGGCAGTCGACGGCCTGTTGCGTGGCACGGTCAGAGTGCCGATCGGCTCCCGGGACCGGACCTATTCTCAACGTGCTATTTTTTCATTTACGGGGAGCAATTGCGTGCTCCTCGGACTACGCTTACTCTCTGGCGACATTAAGACTAATCCAGGCCCCACTACAACTTACACATGCCACCATACACAAAGACATAGACACAATAGGACCATGAGACACATACACAAACAAAACATTCACACAGCTCTTATACAAGAAACAAAACTAAAACGCACACACAAAACACCCACCATCCTTGACTTCACGGCGATCCGTCAAGATCGTATTGGGGTCACAGGGGTGGACTCATCACTTACATACGTAAAAGCATTAGCTGATATCACCCAAAACATTACAAACACAATCCAAGCAGATAACACGATAGAAATACAGGTAGTTAACATTAAAGCACGCGCAAAACACACCACACTAATCAACATTTACATCCCACCAGATAGTTCACCTCAGGTGCCAGCCAATTACAATCCAGTTACACAATCTGGCCTCTCTCACTAATATCATCTTAGGAGGAGACTTCAACGCTAAAGACACTAGTTGGTACCTGCACAACCAAAGCAACACCAGAGGCGCCAACGTAGCCACACAACAGCCTCGTCATTCTTAACAATACAGAAGAACATACACAGATACCACATCAAGCAGGATACTCAAACTCCTCCCCAGACATAACGTTCTGTTCCCCCTCACTAGCAACACATACACGCTGATGAACAGAAAAACAACTGTCATTAGACCACCTGCCCATCATCATTACAACACGTTCTACACTCTGCCTCAACAGTAGTCCGGGTCGAAAAATTAAATTTGTGAATTTCCACATGCCTGTGTCCAAGAAATTTGAAGATTTACTATAAATGCTCAGCAATGATTAAAAAAACTAAATTGATCAAGTTTTAGATATTCCGCAAGTCCTCTGAAGATTGCAAGTAAAACGTAAAACATTACAAAAACTTTCAAACTTTTAAAACTTTATTTAAATACGTAAACTTTATTAATTATTTGGCAATTTTGATTTTTTATTAAGATTTTCTTGTATTTTTTTGTATTCTTGTTGCTATTAAGTTTTTTCTTGACTGTGTTTCGTCCAGAATATATGTAATTTATATATACACAATTTTTCGTTTCAGAATTGAAATTATCCGAAATGGATAGCTGAGCTCAGTCGAAATCAACTTCCCCTATATGAAGACGTTTTAAAAGAATATTTACAAACAAGATATCTCTTACTAAAAGCTAGTGAGGGGAAAAAAGAGCCAAATGCTAATGATGTGGCAAGAATAGTTGCATCAAAGGTAAAAGAGATCTGGAAAAGTGCATCAATTCCAACAATATCAGAACAGCAAATATTAGCCAGAGTAAAGGATTGTCATGAAAAATCTAAAAATATGATGAAGACTGGTAGAAATAGAAAAGATTTTGAATCTAAACTGACCGCGTTCAAATCCAAAAATCAAAGGCTTTTTGATATTGCTGCCTGCAAATGCCATGATCTGTTTCCTTGCACTTGTGAAAAAGAGCTAAAAGTTCCTGCCATGGAACATTCTTTCCTAATTGACCAAAGAGGTGCACGAAAAATGGCAACAGGCAGTATTGATTTACAGACAACGAAAAAACTGCAAATAAGATCTGAGCGTAAAGAACAAGAAAGAGCACGATTTTCGAAAAACATTGAAGATGGAGATATCAATAACCCATCCACTTTCAGGGAAGAGCCAATGGACTGGGATAACTTTCATACAATTCCTGATTCTGACACATCAACAGATACAGATAGAGAGCGTGATGATGATGATCACATTGAGGAAGGTATAAAGAAATCAGGTGAAGCACATAAGCTCACTCGCAAATTGCCTTCGTTAGCAAAAACTTGTGACCGATTCGGAATATCAGACAGATCATTTGGTGCAGCCGTTGCCTCTGCTGTTCTGGAAGATTTTGGTCTCATTACCTCTGAAGATTATCACAATGTTGTGGATAAGAATAAGGTGAGACGGCAGAGAAAGAAGATCAGAGAGGAGTTGAGTAAATCAAGTGAAGAAAGTATAGAAACATTGTATTTTGATGGAAGAAAGACTTAACTAAAGCAAATATCTGTAAGGATGGGAGGTACTACAGTACAACACTTACTGAGGAACACATCACGCTTATAGCTGAACCAGAATCAAAATATCTTGGGTACTTCACTCCTGTGACTGGAAATTCAACTAACATTTCTAAGGGAGTGATAAAGTTTCTTAACAGTAACAATATTAAGGTAGACAATCTGAAGGTCATTGCATGTAATGGAACCAATGTAAACACTGGCATACATAATGGAATTATCAGGCAACTAGAGGTACACTACAATACTCCTTTTCATTGGTTCGTGTGTTTGCTGCATACCAATGAGCTACCTCTCCGCCATTTGTTTAATTATTTGGATGGTAAAACCAAAGGACCAAAAGCCCTTGCTGGAAATGTTGGCAAAAGTCTTACTGCATGCGAAAAGATGCCAGTTGTCAAGTTTGAAGAAATCAAATCAAGTAATATGCCTTCTATTCCGGGGGATCTTGATCTAAGCCAAGATCAAAAGTATCTCATGGAAATTTGTAATGCAGTCATAGAAGGCCAATGTTCCCAAAACCTTGAAAACCGCAACCCAGGTTCTTTGAACCATGCCAGATGGCTTACGACAGCCAACAGGATCGTTAGACTTTATGTTGCGACCAAAAAGCCGTCAGAAAACTTGAAAACTCTGACCGAATTCATTGTTCGCGTTTATGCCCCAACGTGGTTTAATATAAAGCGAAATCCTTACTATTACCAGGGACCAAGGCACCTCTGGTTGATGATATCTAGTTCAAGATACCTATCTGATGAGCTCAAGGCAGTCATTGAACCTGTTATTGAAAGAGGGGCATATTTTGCCCACCCAGAAACTTTATTGGTCTCGATGTTATTTGATGAAAGGCAAGTGATGAGAGAGTTAGTTTTCCGGCGCATTCTCTTAGCCAGGGAAAGTGTGTCCTCGGGCATTAGAGAAATTAGACGGCCCACAATTAATTTCTTGGCAAGAGACTACACAGATTTAATTCGATTTGGAGACTACCCAGGACATGAACCACCTCTGACAAAAAGCTTGACAAACACCCAGTTAGAGCTTATCGTAAGGGGTGATGAAACTAACCCTCTATTGAAAAAGTACCCATGTCATTCACAAACTGTGGAAAGACATGTCAAACTTGTAACAGAAGCATCACTTTCTCTCTGTGGCCATGAAAATAGAGATGGTTTTATTACGGCAAGAATTGCTTCAAGATCAAACATGCCTACATTTTAGTCAAAATGCGAATACAAATGTCAATAAACTACATGTAAAAACTAATTGAAAGGAGGTTGGGCTGGGCATGGTGTGGAATTCGACCTACAGCCACCTCCTCGTGGTGAATTCTGGGTGATTTGCCTTGTAAACTATCATGGCAAGTCAGCAAAGAGCTGTAGTTTACTATACGGAGTATCGGAAAAAAATCACCAAAAATTTAAGTGACTTGTGGAACCTCAAAATATTTATATAAAAGATTGAAATTTTGTCATGATACTTCCTATGTACGTACACAAACTTTCGTAATACAGGGTAAGTTAAACTTCCAAAAAAAAGTTTTCAAGCAAAAACGACCCGGCCTACCGGCCACCAGCCTTGGGCATACTTACAAAAATTACAAGAAAGATGATTGGGAACAGTTCAAAATACAGACTGAGGAACAATTCACCACATTAAACAGCACACCCACCATAAACATTAATACAACACTCAACACATTTAATCAGATCATCAATAATGCAAACAAATACATACCCAAAGGCAACATTAGGAAATACAACCCAAATTACACTAGAGAATTAGCCCACCTCATAAGGCAACATAACCTCAAACATAGCACACAAACACCACACACAGAAGCCATAAAACAGCAGATACAACAGCTCAACACAGAAATAAACAAGAAACTCAAAGAAAAACAAACAGAAACATTTAGGGAACTCATAACAACACTAAACCACTCCACAGTCCACAGATACATCCAGGCTATACAAGACTATAAACAGCATTACCCACTTTAACAACGGCATTCACACCTCACACGCGGCTATCTGTCGCAGCTAAAATAATATCCCAACACATACACAACAAGCTAACATTCTGGTTAATCACTATGCAAAAATAAGTCACTTAAACAGAGACAACAACCAGAAACACGCAGACAGACAAACAGCCAGACACAAGAAAACCTACAGACTCGACACGACCATTACACCATTCAATACAGACCAGACCACCAAGATCATCAAAAACATTAAGAATTCGAAGGCTACTGGACCAGAAAACATATCTAACATACACCTTAAACACTTGGGCCCACAGGGAATACTATCTCTCACAAATATCAGCACATATTCATACCAACACTGTATTATTCCTGACATATGGAAACAAGGTAAAATTATAATACTACTCAAACCAAACAAAAATCCAACAGAACCAGCTTCCTATAGACCCATTACTTTACTATGCCCACCTTCCAAAGTAACAGAAAGACTAATCTTACAAATCACCAACCCACACATACCACTATCGCCTACTCAACATGGATTCAGACCTCACCATCAACTCCAGACCGAAACAGAACGAGAAATTTAGAAAATTTTGAAAATGAAAAGTGAGGCAAATACAGGGGAAAGCAATCAGGCGAGAAAGGAGGAGACGCCTATCGGCACTGTTCATAAATTTTTTTAACAAAACCAAATGTCGCCTGCATATAAACTGACGTAAAAGTAATAAGGAAAGTAGTAAAGGAAAACGTCAGATGTAGAAATCAGACTAAAATATCGGTTGCCATCTAATACCGAAACATGAAGACTAAAAACTTATTTATGAAAGATAACCACTCAAAAAAACGAAAATCTACAAAATTCCCACGGAGTTTACAAATTTCAATGCCCGAACGAAGGTTGCAAACTTCGAGGAAATGTGAGATACGTGTGCTCAACCATAAAAACACTGTCAAGAAGGCTAACAGTGCACTTACAAGAAGAAAGTCCAAAAGATCACATGTGGAACATACACAAAATAAATTTAACCAGACAGCAGATAGTGGAAGCAACAAACGTGGTAACACAAATAAGGGATGAGAAAAGACTTCATATCATCGAAGCAGTAATAATAAAAGAGACTTCCCCGAAAATAAACAATCAGCGAGCTGGGCAAGAACGAATCCTGAAGTTACACGTACGAAACTGACCACTCCCATCAGTACACGTACGGGAAACTGCGGGAAAACCTCCGAAAATGAGCTATAAAAGAGAGCGCCCTGACAAGAAATTTTGATTCTATGCAGAACAATTACGAAGATAGCTCCAAACGAATTCCCTGAAGATGCTCAAGGACAGAGCGAAACGTCGTAAAATTTGGAAATATTACTTATAATTTACCAGCAATATTGAAAAATGTCATACGGAAAATTGAGAAAACTAATAATAAATTAAGAAATAAAAACTAGGGTCGATTGTTCAACCAAACATGTTTAAAGGAAAAGCTCTTCCCCAAATATACGAATATATATACACACACATATATACGGTATATATATATATATATATATATATACATATATATCAACGTAAAGAACGACGCTTGTATAGAAGACATTCCGCGCGGAATGTCTTCTATACAAGCGTCGTTCTTTACGTTAATTATACTGCGTGTTCTTTGCAGTTGAAAATGTATATATGTGCGGCATGCAAGAGGTGCTCCCCTCGGTGCATTGGTTTCTGCGCGTATGTAGGAGAATTACGACTTCTGTTCGAGTGAGGCCCATGGTGTAATGGTTATCATATCTGACCGGCAATCGGAAGATCCCGGGTTCGATTCCCGGGTGGTTACCTCATTTTTTCACTTGTTCGTTCTCCCTCCTCATCTTGCGCGGAATGTCTTCTATACAAGCGTCGTTCTTTACGTTAATTATACTGCGTGTTCTTTGCAGTTGAAAATGTATGCATATATATATATATATATATATATATATATATATAAAGAACGACGCTTGTGTAGAAGAGCCCGGGATTCCCGGGAGGTACCTCATTTTTCATTTGTTCATTCTCCCTCCTCATCTTGTGCGGAACGCTCTTCTACGCAAGCGTTGTTGTTTACATTAATTATACTGTGTGTTCTTTGCAGTTAAAATGTGTATGTATATATATATATATATAATTAGGGTGGTCCGAAATTATACAGTAAATTTTAAAAGTATCTCAATCTTAAGTCTTACCCTCGGAAATTGTTACCTATATTAAAAAACGTTACTGACCAAAACTTATCAAAATTAATAAATATTTAGTGGTGCCACACTCGACTTTAATTTTCCTAATTTTCTTCTTTCAAAATTCTTTAAATTCATATTAAAAAATTTCTTTCGTTTATCGCAGTCCCCCTCCATATTCAACTATAATGGAGTATTAACCACTCAGAGGTGGGGGTCTCATGGGTGCCCATCTCCCACTCATTGTTGCTGCTTTCGCAGTTCTTGCTTCAAGTTTGATTATTTTACATTAGGAAACTGCAGGCGATGTTGCTCCACTACTTACAGGAGAAACTGCTTTTGAATTTCATTCTTAGTTAGATGTGCATTGGAATTTTTTATTAATGCTATCCCTCTTTTGGAGTTATCATTTGTTACCATAATTGACTTGACATACTCAAGGGCCATTTGATAATCTTATCTGTTCTTCCAGTTTGTTGGATCATCCTCAAGAAAGGCTATTGGGAGTCCGAGCTTTGTGCAAAATAGTCGAGACGAGCTAGTAACAAAGCTGGCTACCGTCTTGTTTTGAATATCGTTGGCAGAAAGATTCAAATTTATTCTTTTGGGCGGTGTTTAGATCCCTTCATGTCGAGTGCCTTTACCATGTCTCTTTTAACATCAATGGAAATATCTTCATCAAAGAATGAAAGTGAAATAAGAAATTCACTTAAGTACCAAAGATGGCGAGAAAGTGCTTGAAATGCTGCAGAAGCAATGCTTTTTACTTCGTATACTAGCAGCAGTTTTAGTAGCGAAAGATCATTGGCAGGGGCAGAAGCAGCGATAGGTGCAGAAAACCATGGAGGAACATAGTGTCTCATGGCAAATTGTGCAAAACGTTTTATTCCACTTTGTTCCTTTTGAGTCATTTTAAACTGTGAGCAGAAAAGTTTAATTTTTATTGCATAGATTATGCGAGACATCCACCTGGCACGATGCAAAGCACCTGGCTTTAGAAATTTGACTCCACGTGGTAGTACATCTCATAGATAGATGATTGCAAGTTCCAGGACCTCTCTGTAATCATCTCGGATTTGTGTGGAGGTTAGATGTTTCTTACAAATAACAAGCAGTTCATCACGTCCTGGAGTATCAGGAAAGGTTTCAAAATTTTCTTTATTGAGGGAGTTCCAGGTAGACTTAAAGCGTTTCAATATCGGAATATCAGGTCCGCTACTGGCGGAACAAAGACACACCTGAAAAACATTGGATGCAATAAGTTCATTTATATGGTGCCAGCATGCAATATTTAGTAAGTCTTCTCCAAGCTTTTGTTCTATTTGTGCAGTAGCTCCCTTTTTAGGACCCGTGTTCGTGGCAGTTGTGTCAAAGCACATACTTTTAATGCGATCAATTAAGTTCCAGTCCTTTAAACATTCAACAACAGCTGTTGCAATGTCTACTCCTGTGCCAAACTCGAGTTTGGGTACTGCAAACAACTTTGATTTGCCTCCTCCTGACACCAACACTACTAATCTTTCAACTTTTTCATTTCCAGTTAAATCGATTAGCATTTTTCCATCCCAGTGCACCATTAAAGAACATTCAGGATTAAAGGATTCTTTTCAATCTTTTGCGATTTTCTCACGTACATCCATTCTCTTTCGACGAACTGTACTTCTGCTTATGGACAAGTCATCAAGATCATGAAAAATCAGAAATATTCGATCTGCCCAGTGCAACTGCAACGTCTCGTGTTACAAGTTCCTTCTTACTTGGTTTGCTAGGAACCTTCTTGCCTGCATTATTTTTTGATGCAGTGTTAGTTTTACACAACATTGTTTCATCTTCACTACTCATGCTACTTGATGAAGTCAATTTGGCAGACTTTGTTTCTTCCTCCTTTCTCTTACTTTCCCTACGTGCTAACCGTTCTTTAGTTGACTCTCTCTTCCTTTTACGATCTTCTTTCTCTGATAATGCTTTGTCAACGTTAGCCATATATCCTTTTCTTCCCTTCTGTTTTTGAGCTTGGAGGAATTCTCAGTCTTCTTTAATCTTGATCATCTCGTGCGCTTTTTGGTGAGCAATATCAAAGAGATCGTTTAAACTGTCCTGAAACAATCTCTCTTTCTCACGCTGAGTTTCGGAGCACCGGAATTTTAATTTTTGGAGGGTTCTATATTCCGTATATACTTTTCAATCTTTGGTATAACATTATAATCAGCTCTTGTTGGAATTCTAGCTTGTTCCCAAAATTCAACTACCTCTATGTAAACTGCTTTAGAAGCTTCTCTTGGAGATTTCTTTTCCTTAAGTAAATAAAAAAGACGACGGAGCACATCACTTTTGGAAGGAAGTTTTCTCCCGCATATCATTTCAATTGGTTGTCCAATGAGCCATATTTCGGTATTTCTGCGAGTTTTCATTGAGGAACTTGCCATTTCTAATATGATTATTCACTATTGCAATACTGCAAACGAACTGCAATACACTGCAAATGACTGCAAACAATAAACTACAAACGACTGCAAACAATACACTACAAACGACAGGTTGGCAAAAGACTGAGGCTTCTGAATAAAAAATACGATTGTTATAGGAACGCCCTTTCAACACATTTACGCAAGATGAGCACTTAATGGGAAAAGTGACGAAATCTATTTTATGGAAAAACGTGAATACAAGTATTAACAGAACAGATGCGATTCTTGCCTCAACGTGGTCAGTACCGCTCATACAAGATGTGCTTCGGAATATTTAACCACAATAAGCATACAAAAATCTATATTATGCAAAAAAATGATATATATCGAAATATTTTTCGTAAAGACACAATAAATCTATATTATGGGGAAGAAACAAAAAGGGTTTTAAAAACATCTAAATTCAAATACGATGTGGCACCACTTAGAATTTTTTTATCTTATTAAAATTTTATATTTAGAGTTTTTTCAACATAGGTAACAATTTTACGGGGTAAGACTTACGAATTTTCAACATTTATTCTTTTGGACCACCCTAATATATGTATATATATATATATATATATATATCAGACCTTTTAAAAAGATTAGGATGAACATGCGAATATATGTAATTTATATTTCATAAGTTCAATTATCGATACGTCTTCCTTCAATGTCATATAGTTTAGCCAGTTAACCTGTAACTGTTCTAAGCCATATCTCTGTAAACGAACCATTCATCTCACTATGTACATCAAGTTGTGTAATGCAGCTTTAAAACTAAAACATCAAATCTGATTTCCTCCTCTAAACATCCACTTAAACATTATTACTAATATTGATTTATTGTTATTATTATACATATATGTACAGTTGTACACATGGTTAAGAGTATTTAAATTAAATATATTGATTTCAATTCCCTTCGCAATAAAAGCATCTGTCAACTCTATCCCCAATCTTGTTATATATTCCTCGCAGTAACTGTTTTCAGACAAGTATGATAGTTAAGTTTAACTTTCTTTAACGACTATTAGTTGTTACTAATCTTATTATTATTATTGTTGTTATTATTATTATTATTATTATTATTATCATCACCCATCCATCCATCGTGTTCTGCCTATCAGGTAGGTCCAACTCATGTGTTCCGCCAAAGTGTTCTATCCTGAGCTATCCTTTTCACCTCATGATAGCTCCTGCCTGCCTTCAAATCATCCAGCATTGCTTTCCTTTTCCTTCCCCTCGGCCTTCTACCTTCATATCTACCCTCTATCACCTCCTTCAACAATCCTTCTCCTCTCAACACATGTCCGATCCATTTCTTCTGTCTTTCTCTTATCACCTTAATGAGTCTTCTTTCCTCCCTCACCTGTTGCAGTACTTCCTCATTACTTTGGTGGTCCCTCCATCTTATCTTTAGCATTCTTCTCCAAATCCACATTTCAAAACTTTCCAGGAGTTTCTTTTCAGTTGTTTTCAGTGTCCATGTTTCTGCTCCAATTAGGGCATATCATACTTTCTTTTCCGATTCCAAATTTCACTCTGGCTAATATGTATTTTTATGTAAACTTTAATTCTAAGAGGGGTTTCTTTTCTGCAACTTTTCCCAAAAATCGCGTTATCATGTTCAAAATTGCGGTTTTCTGTTCTATGTTGAAATACCAAATATTCAATTGAACACAACCTCATATTTTTAACCCTTTGTCATAATTTGTTGCCATTTAGACACATTAACTTTGCTTAACTCTTACACAGGTTTAATACATACATACATAAGAAAAAAAATCTACTCCATATGAATCTTTGTAACCATTTGGACGCAGAAGGCGAAGTTCAACATTCTCTCAAAAGATGGCTCTGAGCAATTACGCTAGTTATAATTGTGAAGTAGAAGTGAGTGGACGCCATTTTTTTCGTTAATTGTTTTTTGTAATTTTCCTAAGTTTAATCACCATTATTATATTTGTTTTGACTATAATTTCATTCCAGAAGTATTAAGGAAGCTCCCTGTTGACTTTGTTTACGTAATATTTTTAATAACTGTGAAGAAAAGACTTTATTCAAAATTCGTTTCGAAATGGACACAAAGTTTTCATAGGCTAAATTTCTGTCTATGATAACACGTATGTCCAATTGGATACATGAAATGAATTTTTTATTACGATTGTTTTTATGTACTGTTTTATATATATATATATATATATATATATATATATATATAAGTAATTATATATATATATATATATATAGAGAGAGAGAGAGAGAGAGAGAGAGAGAGAGAGAGAGTACTAACTACCACCCACTAATTATCTTATTAGACCTTTGTTAACTAATGGACACATAAATTGTTTCATTTAGAAATGTTCTTACCAAAAAAAGATTGCTGAAAATGCTTATATATACACCTCCTATGCATATTTTAAGTAAAAAAATGAACCTACGCTAAAATTAAATGGTACTGAATGACAAAGGGTTAAGCTTATGTTACACCATTATTACGAATTTTAAATTAAATTTGCAGGGCCAAATTCAGTTTTCTATTACCAAAATAAATATTCATTACCAAATTTAGGTTAATTTGGTAATTAAAAATGCCGGTTGGCAACCCTGATTATAAAAAAAAATTATATTCCTTGTCTATATTTACGGCGAAAGAACACTAAACATACTGATATGAATTTGTTACAGATTGGACAAGAGCGAGAATAAGCACCGACTAGACGTGATGGCCGAATCGGATGTTGTGGGCCCGGGGAAGGAGTTCATTCCCAGCGAGGTGCCGACTTGGAGAGCCGTTCTTCAGAGAGGGATTCGTCTGCAGGAGGAAAAGTTCCTCATTCATGACATCCAAAGGTCTAAATACCCTATCCGAGAGATGACTGACGAGCTGCCTTTACTCGTGATGACTCAGTGGAGGAAGTCGAATATAAAGTTCTCCCCGCCTCTGACAATCACGGAAAAATCGCTCTCATATAAGATCTTGTTGAAATGGAATGAGATGACAGACGTTGTGAACGGGAGAGTTAAGTCTGCTACCCAGGAGAAGATGCTGATCTGGATAAACTCTGTGAAGTCTGCGTTTGCAAGCATCAGATCTTCTTGTGCGGTTCAGAGGGGAGTGGATGCTCAGGATGCTCCCTCAAGGCCTATATGAACTGTAACTGTCCTTTGGAGGTGAAGATTCCTAAACTGGACCTTCAGTGGCTGTACTACCAGAGAGTGAAGACTTCCGAAGCTTCAGGAATCCAGATGTCTTCTGTAGACTTCGAAGACAGCAGGAGACAGATCAAAGCAGCGAAGAGGAAGGAGGCTGAAGAAGTTTCTGCTGTGAAGAGGAAGAAGAAAGAGGAGGCTACTAATGAGGAGCTTCTCATGAAAGACTTTGAGGAGGACGAAGAGCCAAACTTGGAAGAAGCTGCAAAAGAAGCCTCTGGCAATGCTGAGGCTACTGAAGCTCCTATGGACGTTCCCGCTGAAGTACCTGCCGAAACTCCAACTTCTGCTACATGAAACTACATGAAGATCCAAGGGACAGCTTCAGCAGCTTTGAGGTACAGGGTGGCAAATGTTCCGGCAGCTGCAGTTGCCACTGGCTTCCTGAACGACTCATCAAGGCCGGTCATCTTTCCAAAGACAAGGCTTACTTGGCCATAGATGGCATGAAAGTCTGGAGGGCCAAGGAGAAGTAATGGCCTCATCAGTTGAAGATCTTCTGGGATATTCTTTGATGGCAAGCAGGATAGGAACACAAAGTGTTGAAATATGACGAAGTGACAGGGAGATTTCATCCTGGCAAAGTGATCGAGAGCATTACACTATCACGTGGGAGCCCAAGGAAAGTACCTCTTCCATTTCACTCCCGAGAACCTGAGGAAGGAGAAAAGCCTGCTCATAAGATCGCTCAGGGCCTGCATGAGTGGCTTCTGGATCACGGAGCTGACGAGAGCCTTGTAATGATTGGAGGAGACTCTACCAACACCAACACGGGGTGGTCTGGAGGCGCCATAGCCCTATTGGAGAAGATGCTGGTCGCAAGTGCCACTGGATGATCTGTCAGCTCCATGTGAACGAGCTCCCCCAGAGGCACTTAATCATCAAGCTGGACGGCCCTGTAACTCCCCGGTCAGGCTTCAGTGGGCCTATTGGAAAACTTCTTGAGAAAGTGAATGAACTTGAGGTCAACTTCAACTTCAAACCAGTGGAAGGAACTGAAGATATCATAGAGCTGCCAGTAGAGATAGTCAAATCTCTCTCCACAGACCAGCACAACTGCTATCTTCTGATCAAAGCCATCAAGTCTGGAAGTCTCAGTCCACAGTTGGCTGGTCTCAAGTGCGGACCTCTGAACCAATCCAGGTGGCTCACTACTGCACAGGCCATCTTGCTGTTGTGGATGAGGGAGCACGGACTGAAGGGGGAGGTGTTGAGGAGGCTCGAGGTCCTCGTGAAGTTCTGCCTTAACTTCTACTTCAAAATGTACTACGACATCAAAGTGAAGCACCACCTCAAATTTGGTCCTGCACACGTTTTTTCAAGCCTGAGGCTGCTGAGGAACCAGACTACCGAGGTCAGGAACATCATCTCTGCTGCAGTGATAAGAGGAGCTTACCACGCACATCCTGAGAACATCCTGGCTTCATTCCTGTGCAGTGAGGATGAGCATCAGAGAGCTTTTATGTGAGCCAGATAGAGAAGATCAGAGAAGGAAGAGACTTTGGTGATACGACAGTGAGGCCCCATAAAAATCCCAAAGTCAATCTGCAAGCCACTTCACCTGAGGATCTCATCAACTGGGAATCAGAGAATATTTACGAGCCTATTTTCACCTGCAAGATGACCTTGACTGAGCTCGAGATCTCAGGAAAACTCCACTCAAAGTGGACGCTTTCTCTGTTCATACTCAGTCCTGCGAGAGCTGTACAGGAAGTCTCAACTGCTTCCCAAGCTGTGTACGGTCACGAGAGGAGAGATGGGTGGGTGAGAGCCAGGATAGACCATCGAGAAATGCTCCCAGTGTTCAGATCGAAGCAGGACATACTTAAGAGCTTTTCAGGTTCGAGTGGCTGATGAAGAGGCTGAAGCCATCGTTAATGCTCATAAGAGCTGAAAGTCCTCATAAGATCATAATATAAGATCTTATGAGGCCACGCTTTTCAGGGATCCAGGAAGAACAGGCGTGTAAACCTACACGTGGAGGTGGCAAGTCTCCCGCTACTCGATCAGAGTAGAGCTGGTGAGCCGCGCCTATTCTTTGAAGAAAAACTTAAATTCTTAAGTTTTACGTGAAATCTAAACATTTTTTCAGCACCCAGATGTTGAAACACGCAAGAAAGCAAGGATGAGGTCAGAAAAGCAGCTTTTAGACTAAATCATATGCAGAACAGCTGCGCGCTTTGGTTTGGGTGCCCTGAGGCTGCGTTAGGCAGCCTTCAAATCAGAAAATCGCGATTTTGACCATGAAAATGAGATTTTTCGGAAAAGTTGCAATAATAAACCATCTTAAATTAATTTTACATAGGAATCATATTAGCCACTTTGTTTTTCCAAAATTTCAACCCTGAACCCAGAGTATGATATGCCCTAGTGCCCTACTGCTCCATACAGTACCACACTCCATATCAAGCTTTTTACTAACCTTTTCTTCAGCTTCAAGTTGAGTTTACCTGCAAGTAGTCTCCTCTGTCTCTCAAAAGCTACCTTACCCATACCAATTCTAGATCTTAATTCTTTATTGCAATCTCCATTATTGGTTAATAAACTTCCAAGATATTTAAACTGCTCAGCTTCTTCTAAGGTCCGATTTCCTATCGTCAGGTTCATTTGTACTCCTTTCCTTCTTGCAATTTTCATTACCTTTGTCTTGGTCTCATTAATTCTCATTCCCAATTCTTCCGCCGTTGTTGTCAAGCTATTGACCATTCTTTGCAGTCCTTTCCTCAGTACTACAAACAAATGCCTTGTCATCTGCAAACCTTACAGATTTGACCAATTTACCTCCCACTCTGATTCCCTCTTCCATATCTGAGAGTGCTTCTATTATCATTGCTTCCGCATAGATATTAAATAACACGGGGGACAGGGAACATCCTTGCCTGACCCCTCTCCCAACCAATCCAGGCTCCGATTCTCCTCCTGCAACTCTAACATTCACAGTCTGGCCAAGATATAGGTTTTTTATCAGCCTACGGTCCCTCCAGTCAACATTAATATTCTTCAATATTTCCATCAGTGTCCCAATTGGAGTCTGTGAAAAGCTTTTTCAAAATCAATAAAACAAACGAACATTTCCTGATCATATTCCAGAACTCTCTCTCCCATCATTCTCATAACACCAATAGCTTCTCTTGTTCTGCATTTTGACCTAACTCCAAACTGATCCTCTCCAATGTACTGCTCAGCTCTGTTCGTTAGTCTTCTGGTTAGTATCCTTAGCATTATTTTTGATGCATGGATGACCAAGCTTATGGTTCGAAATTCTGAACACTTGGTGGCTCTCGGTTTCTAGGGGACAGTAATCATAGAGACTCTCATGAAGTCAGCAGGCCAGTCTCCACTTATTATTATTTGTATGTATAAATATACAGGGCCATTCAAAAAAGACACAACAGTTTAAATTGCTTATATTTCGTAATATTTTTAACGTACAGGAATTATTTTTTTATTAGTTTACAGCGTACACCTGGGAGTTTTGTTACCGCTTAGGCCTAGTAGCCTAAGGTGCTAGGCGAACGACTCTTGTAGCCTTAAATGAATATTTTGACGATCGCGTCATCTCGAATCGCTTCCCTGAACGTTTTGCCTGTGGATGGTCTTGGCCACCATATTCTCCGGATCTCAACCCATGTGATTATTTTTTATGGGGGATATCTGAAAGATAATGTTTACAGAAACAATCCTCTCACAATTAGTGAGCTGCAAGAGGAAATTTCATCTGTTGTCAGCACATTCACTCATGAAAGTTCTACGCACAGTACTTGCCAATTTTCAACGTCAAATGCAAATGGTTTTGGATGCCGGTGGTTCACACATTGAACATGTTTTTCATTAAATAAAAACTCCCAATTGTACGCTGTAAACTAATACAAAAATCACTCCTGTATGTTAACAATATTACAAAACATAAGCAATTTAAACTGTTGCGTCTTTTTTGAATGGCCCTGTATATACTGTATACATGCGGGGACCGCACAAAATCTGCCTCTTCTCTCATTCCAGTTTGTGTCTATTTCATTTCCAAGGTTAGGGACAGAACACTAAAGCATTTTCCATATGTATATTATTGTGTACCGCTCGCACCTTCTTTCGAGAGAGTAGAGTTCCATGGATCGTAGTCGAGACCAGTAGTCTTCACATTCCGTTTCCTCTATCTTAGACGAAAAAGTCCTTTGTATTGCTTCAATGTTCGTATTGTCTTGTTTTCATTATGGGCTTGCGAGTACTGAGCAATACTAAATTATTGGAAGGACTCGACTCTTCCTTAATTTGAGCATGATATTTGCTTTTCCGCTGCGGTAGATCCTCCAGATGATCCCCCATTATTTTTCTATCCGTTGTAATTTTGATGTTATACTGCTCTCTGAATTATGTATCCGACGACATTAATTACTCCAAGATCCATGACTTATGGATTTTAGAGGACCGGCCAAAATTAAAAAATCGACTTTGAACGGCGTTTTTTGTTAATAGCTGGCACCCATGCTAAATCAATGTACCTGTGGGTGAGGAATAAAATGCAGGTGGATGCCACTTTCGCTTTTGGATTTGTAGGTCATTTTCGAGGTCAAATTGTGCAAAAATTATATTTTCTAATTTTAATTTAAAAAAAATATTCTGAGCCAATTAGTTTGACTAAATGTTTCATGACACGCTTATTCCATCAAAATTACCAACTCAAGGTCAAATTCAAGTTAATCACGACCGAAATTGTACTAAAAATTTGTGATTTTTTATTTTAATTGGCGAAAAAAAACATTGAGCAAGTCTGTTTTTCAAAACAATTTATTTTAACATGATTAGTGCCTAATAAGTTTGATGGCATGAATACTCAGAGTAACAGAATTATCACAACTAAATCACGAAGCAGTAAATATAGCCCCATAACTATACAGTTTACACACTAGTAACATCTAGAAGTTCACGTTTCTTGATGAACAGCATCAAAATGCTGCACTGACAGTCACAATTGTGTGGATTGCAATCACTTAAGAACAGAGTTATTAGCTCCTTACAGCACATTACAGCTTCTCTCGATTTCAGCCCGGAAGAGAGACATAGATCTACTGTCCAGCTGAGTTACAGCACCCGCTGTCGTCACAACCACAAGCTGTCGTACACTTCATCCTTTTCCTGAAGCAGTTGCATCTAGCTGTCTTGCACTTTTTCTTGCAACCACAAGCAACAAGCTTCAGGCAGACTTCAGGGATTGGAGGAAGTGTTGTCCACACTGATAGGAGGCTCCCATCTTCCAATTTCCAGGCTGAACTGTCCATCGGATCTTCAACATGTACGTGCTCTTTGTCAGCCTAGAGCCATATCTTGGCCTGATAGTTTGCCCGCTTGGCGTGGAGCTCCAGGGCATCCTTTGTCGGTGGGAGCATTTCCAGAGTCTTCTTGGCCTTCCCAAAAAGATGAACTCTGGCGTCATCAACTGTGTGTTGTTCCGGGGTGCCATACAAATGACACACAAACTTCTCAACATCTACGATATCCCCATCTCGACCAATAGCGTGCAGCAGGAGTAGGTGGTCACTGAACACCTTCCAACACTCTTTTCCATGACCACTGAAGGACGAGACTGTGTCACACCCGGTCAAAGCGTGGAAGCTGACCAGGTTGTTCCTGACTGGGGGTGACAAACTCTTGAATACATCGTGCACGGTGTAGCATTTTCGGTTCTTGGCCGTTCCGCACAGCATCCACACTTCAGCGACCTTGGTGCAAACGAAGTGAATTAGCAGCGCCATTACATTAGTATCTCTGAACACTACCTGTATTCGTTCATAGCACTGGGACGCTGAATCACATAAGTGAAGGATGAGCCTGGTGTCCGCCTCTTCATGGTTGCTATGCAATGGAACGTCATGTCGCCTAGTTGACCGTACTTCAGTGACTTCAGAGAAGCCATCCCCTGTCACCAGCTGACATCTTTCATGAAGATCTCTGCCCTTCTCAGTGATGACGTTAGACAGAAACAAGGCTAGGTCAGCCTTGTTTGTATCCATGGCCATGAAGTTCTTCCACACTTCAGGCAGTGGAACTTGTGGGCCATCAATGACTTTCCGAATCGGTTTCTTCTTGCTTGCACGCTTTGTCCTGGTAACTGCTTTGATTGATCCTTCCCCTGCGTACCGATCAAAGATGACATCAACTCTTGTTGTGTGTTCATTGAAATAACCTGTCACGGCCTTGAAGAACACTTCAGCATTGTCGCCGAATGTCCGACAGCCGTCAAGCTTGCCAAGAGCTTGGATGAGTGCATGGCCATCTATCATCACACAGGTCTTCAGATCAGAGGTTGGAACCTCTGAGCTTATGGTCTGCTGATCCATCAGAATGTTCATCAGCTCAGACTTCGATGTCGAATTCATCTCTCCTCCTGCCTTCGCCAGACTAAATGGGACTGGGGACAGTTCATGCTTCACCATGCGACCTGCGGTCGCGGCATTCAGGAGCCGCTGTAATAGCTTTCTGTCAGCTCTGATGGTCTTCTGCATGTTCTGCTTGGTGGAAACTGTACCTTTGTACACATCAGCGAAGGTTTTCGACCGATGTTTCTTCATCGTTTCATGGAAGCCTACTCTGTACTGAACGGACGCATTTCCTGAGCACTCTGATATTGCATCTACTTTTGTATATTGCTGAGAATTTTGCTTTTGGATAGCTTTGAATTTTATATACTTGCGTTTAAATTCACGTTGTTATAGTTAAGTAATCGAATATTAGTGGTTTTTAGCGATTTAGAAGTTTTCATAGCGTGCCGGCTTAATTTAAGTTATAGCTGTGACGGTTTAAACTAATTTTTAACTCCGCGATGCCGTCGCAGAAAGCGTCGTGTGTTAGGTGTAGGGTTAACAGGTGGTATTCGGAATTTAGGGATTATAACGGCGGTCCCATGGCGATTACCGATAGATCAGTTTGTTTCTTTTGCGAGTTCATGGAGGAATTAGTTGACATAAAACTTAGTGTACGTGAGGTAGCGGAAAGACTTGCAACGCTTGATGAGGGAAGGGGTAGGGCTACGGTTGACGTAGGCCGAACCAATACTAACGTTGAAGACGTTAGTAATTTGAAGGGTGAGGTGCGTAACCTAGTTTCTAGTTTAGGTAGCATGTCGGGAAGGTTATATAGAGTTGAGGAAGGGGTTCAGGTTAGTCCGAGAGTAGCAGACAGCGAGGGATTTAGAGAGGTTAAGGGTGGAGCTAGGCCGCGTAAGTTAGGTGATAGGAATTCCCCCCCTATCGAGGTTTCGAACCCTTTCGCCCATTTGGAAAGGGACGTGAATGAGGGGGAAACTATTTTAATTGGGGACTCTTTAGTGCGCCGCATGGACAAAGAGTTCGTTAAACGGCATCCAACCAAGAGGAGGAGGGTCTGTCTCCCAGGGGCCAGGGTTGACAGTGTTAGAGACGAAGTGGATAGGATTGACGTTGCATCCCGTCACTCAATGTTGTTGACGATGGTAGGAGGCAACGACTCGTATAGGCCCGATATGAGAGTGCCTGACCATTTGGAGAGATATAGGGGGTTAATTAGGTCCCTGAAGGCGAGGTCAGATAGGTCTTTAGTTCGAGGTATTACCCCTAGGCACGGGTTGGGTCTTAGAATTACGTCAAAAACAATATTTTTGAATAACAAATAAGAAGAGATTTGTGCTGAGGAAAATGTACCCTTCGTAAAGCTGTGGTCCGAATTCAGTGATCCTAGCCTTTTTATAAAAGATGGGGTGCATTTTAATGAAATAGGTAATGCTAGGCTAGGTAGGTTAATACACGAAAACGTGCGAAAGCTGTATAGGTCGAAGCCTTCTTTAAACGTTGTGGGTCCGGGAAACGCGGGCCCGACGTGATAAATAGTTTAGAACGCGGGCCCTTTGTAAAAAATAACTTAAACGTCTTTTGTTGTAACGCGCGTAGTATTAGAAATAAATTAAATGAATTTAAGGCGATAATTTATTCCGGCAACTATGATATAGTTGCTATCACTGAAATTTGGTTGAATACCGTGACTCGGGACTTGTTGGGGGAACTTGATATACCGGGTTTTAAACTCTTTACTAATGATAGGTTACATAAGTTTGGTGGAGGCGTTTTGCTGTACATTCGTAATTCCCTTAGGGTTATCGAGGTTAAGTTAGATTTTCCGGCAGCAATTAATGCGATATGTGTTGAAGTTAGGGCGCGTAGTATTAGTTTTAATTTTGTTGTTGTTTATAGACCTCCCGTTCAACCCCTCGATACAGATACTAGATTTTACTCACTTCTTGGTAATTTTATTGACAATCGGAATCGTATAATTGTCGGAGACTTTAACTGCCCTAATGTTAATTACGAGAATTTTACTGGTAATGAGGAGGGTTTGAGATTGGTTGAGTTTATGGACGATAACTTTTTACGACAGATAGTTACCGAACCAACGCGTTGTGACAATATTTTAGATTTGGTGATGACGAACGGCGAGAATATAGTCGAAGGTTTAGAAGTAGGCGAGAGTTTAGGATGTAGTGATCATCAAATTCTTAGGTTTAAGTTATTGATAGAAAACAATCAGGATAGTAACGTAATAGAAGTCCCTGATTTTCGAAGTGCTGATTTTGATAGTTTTGCTGATAGGATGAGAGTAGTGGAATGGGATAACTTATTTATGGGTAATGAAACAAATTTGCGTTGGGTGGCGTTTAAAGAAAGTTTTAGGAATATTGAAAGGGAGTTTATTCCTCGTAGGCCCAAGCGCGCTAGAAATCGTGGTTGTTGTTGTTGTTGTTGTTTAGCCGATCAGCCCACCCTGATCGAGCAAGCCGGCGGCACGCAGGTAACCGATCGCCCTCTCCGGAGTGGACCAGAGGTTCAGCGCACTAGTGATGTTGTGTTGTGTTCGTTGTTGTGCTAGAGCGGTACAGTCCGTCATAATGTGTTCAATTGTTTGTGGTGTGTCTTGGCACAGGTGGCAGGTGTCGTCTATGGAGTTGTCTAGTCTGTGTTTATATGTCCGTAAGTTTGGGTGATGTCCACATCGGAATCGTGCTAAGTTAACTCGATCCGATCTGCTCAGCTGATCTCTGACCTGTTAATGGGTGGCGGCTTCGCACCTAGGACCGCATTCGGACCGAGTCGTGTCAGTGCTTTGTGGGTTAGATGTGTGTGTATGTGTTTTCTGTACTGTGTGATGTCTGTGGGGCGTGGTATGGAATGGAGTATTTCGTTATAATATCTCTCTGGTGTTACCTTAATGGTGCGAGGTGTTGGTGCATGATTGTACATGTAGTGGCAAGGGTGTTGTGGGTTAGTTGTCGCTGCTGCCATGAATTGTGTTCCCCTCATGTCTAAATGTTCCCTAACTTTTAGTATTTTTGTTTCTGTGTGCAGGTGTTCTATGGTGTTGTTTGAGTGCATCCTGTAATGATACGAAGTGCGTTGTTTTGTATTGTTTGTAAGGTGTTTATGTGTGTGTTGAGATAATGGGTGCCCAGCATGGGCTAGCATAGTCCATAACTGAGCGAATATATTGTTTGTATATGAGTGATGTTGTTTCCTGCTGGTGTCCAAAGTTTGTGCCTGTTAGTACCCTAAGCGTGTTAAGTCTTGACGTACATTTGTTTTAATGTCCTGAATGTGGTTTGCAAAAGATAATGATGTGTTGTATGTGACACCAAGTATTTTGGTTCTGTGAGTGTGTGGAATGTTGATGTTGTTTAGTGTAAGCTGTGGAATTACCTGGTGTTCTTTTGTGTTGCTTGTAAGCAAGGTGATGGTTGATTTTGTGGGCGCTACTTTGAGTCTATTGTGTGTGAGCCAGTCTTGTATACTGTTTATGTATGTTTGTAGGTTATTTGTAGCGGTGTCGATGTTGTTGTGGGTGATGTTAGAGTGATATCATCTGCATATGATGATAAGGTAAGCTTGTTATCTATGGGTGTTGGAATGTCATGCATGTATAAGTTGAAGAGTGTTGGTGAGAGAACAGAGCCTTGAGGGACCCCGTTCGGAAAAAGCTTGTTTTTGGATGACTTGCCATTAAATGTGACATGTGAGTATCTTCCTGAGAGATAGTTGCTCAGCCACCTTTTGGTGTTATTGTGCATGTTTGTGTTGAGTATTTTGTTTATGAGAGGGAAGCGTGGGATAGCATCAAATGCTTTACTAATGTCTATTGTTGCTAATAGTGTACGTTGAGCTGGTCTTCTGAGTTGATGCCATCCATGATGTGCTGCGTGAGGTTAGTGAGTAATGTCGTGGTTGAGTGGTGAGGTCTGAATCCATGTTGAGTAGGCGATAGTGGTATGTGTGGGTTGGTGATTTGTAAGATTAGTCTTTCTGTTACTTTGGAAGGTGTGCATAGTAAAGTAATGGGTCTATAGGAAGCTGGTTCTGTTGGATTTTTGTTGGTTTGAGTAGTGTAATAATTTTACCTTGTTTCCATATGTCAGGAATAATACAGTGTTGGTATGAATATGTGCTGATATTTGTGAGAGCTAATATTCCTTGTGGGCCCAAGTGTTTAAGGTGTATGTTAGATATGTTGTCTGGTCCAGTAGCCTTCGAATTCTTAATGTTTTTGATGATCTTGGTGGTCTGGTCTGTATTGAAGGGTGTAATGGTCTGTCGAGTCTGTAGGTTTTCTTGTGTCTGGCTGTTTGTCTGTCTGCATGTTTCTGGTTGTTGTCTCTGTTTAAGTGACTTATCTTTGCGTAGTGATTAACTAGAATGTTAGCTTGTTGTGTGTATGTTGGGATATTATTTTGGCTGCGACAGATAGCCGCGTGTGAGGTGTGAATGCCGCTGTTAGAGTGGGTAATGCTGTTTATAGTCTTGTATAGCCTGTATGTATCTGTGGAGTGGTTTAGTGTTGTTATGAATTCCCTGAATGTTTCTGTTTGTTTTTCTTTGAGTTTGTTGTTTATTTCTGTGTTGAGCTGTTGTATCTGCTGTTTTATGGCTTCTGTGTGTGGTGTTTGTGTGTTATATTTGAGGTTGTTACGTTGCCTTATGAGGTGGGCTATTTCTCTAGTGTAATTTGGGTTGTATTTCCTAATGTTGCCCTTGGGTATGTATTTGTTTGCATTATTGATAATCTGATTAAATGTCTTGAGTGTTGTATCGATGTTTATGATGGGTGTGCTGTTTAATGTGGTGAATTGTTCCTCAGTCTGTATTTTGAACTGTTCCCAATCAGCTTTCTTGTAATTTCTGTAAGTGTGCCTAAGGCTGTTGGGGCAGAGTGTAGAATGTGTTGTAATGATGATGGGCAGGTGGTCTGATGACAGTTGTTTTTCTGTTCTCCATTGTGTATGTGTTGCTAGTGAGGGGGAACAGAACGTTATGTCTGGGGAGGAGTTTGAGTATCCTGCTTGATGTGGTATGTGTGTATGTTCTTCTGTATTGTTAAGAATGAAGAGCTGTTTAGTTGTGTGGCTATGTTGGCGCCTCTGGTGTTGTTTTGGTTGTGCAGGTACCAACTAGTGTCTTTGGCGTTGAAGTCTCCTCCTAAGATGACATTAGTGAGAGAGGCAAGATTGTGTAACTGTGGATTGTAATTGGCTGGCACCTGAGGTGAACTATCTGGTGGGATGTAAATGTTGATTAGTGTGGTGTTGTGTTTTTGCGCGTGTTTTAATGTTAACTGCCTGTATTTCTATCGTGTTATCTGCTTGGATTGTGTTTGTAATGTTTTGGGTAGCATCAGTGTAGCTAATGCTTTTACGTATGTAAGTGATGAGTCCACCCCCGTTACCCCCAGTACGATCTTGACGGATCGCCGTGAAGTCAAGGATGGTGGGTGTTTTGTGTGTGCGTTTTAGTTTTGTTTCTTGTATAAGTGCTATGTGAATGTTTTGTTTGTGTACGAATTCCCTAAGCTGCATGATTTTGTTTGTGAGGCCATCTACGTTGTACTGTAATATGTTAATATTATACTTCTATATGTGTCTCATGGTGCTATTGTGTCTATGTCTTTGTGTATGGTGACATGTGTAAGTTGTAGTGGGGCCTGGATTAGTCTTAATTGCGCCAGAGAGTAAGAGTAGTTCGGGGAGCACGCAATTGTTCCCTGTAATTGAAAAAATAGCACGCTGAGAATAGGTCCGGCCCCGGGAGCCGATCGGCACTCTGACCGTGCCACGCAACAGGCCGTCGACTGCCAGTCTAGCCAACCGTAGACAGCCCGCTGCACGGAGATTTGAGGAAGTTTGGCCACCAGCGCGTTGATGTTTTGGTTTGACGTCGCTTCTTCGCGTTGACGTGTCCTGCGCTGGAGGATGCAGCCACTGTTTAGAAGCTTCCTCGTCAGCTGCTAACACTTTTTTCACGTTGTTCTAACTACTGTACCTGTTCAGACGTTTTTTATAAACAAATCTTTATAAACAAATATGCAATTTTGTCTTGCTCTCTTTGTTGGAGTTCTGAAAATGAATTGCCCTCCTCTCTGCTAAATTGCTCTAATATGGACTCTGTTTCTTCTCTTTCTTTTATTTTCACTAGAAATATGTCTAAAATTCAATACAGAAATCTTCTTGGGAAGAATTTAGCACCACAAAGTTAAAACTGTGAAGCACAAAATGTCAATTAGACTCATTTACTGTATAGTGTTCACCACTTGCTGCTACAAATGCTTGTCTATCCTGTTGTAGCTTATTAATACTCTTTTTGCTAGTTTCTGTGGAAGGCTGTTATTACCCTTCGTGAATTTGTTCATCTGCTTTTCTGGCTATTAGAAAAATATAAAATTTTATAGAAGCGTGGACTGGTGGCCTTTCGGCCCCTTTCCTATCATTAAAGTGGTAGGCCGAAGTGGTGGACTCGGGAAATAGGAGAGTTTATAAACGAGCGTAATAGAGCGTATAGACTTAGTAAGCGCAATGGCACGGCAGCTAACTTTAATAGATATATCGAGCTTAGACGTCAGGTTAAAAGATCAGTTAGGAATGCTAAACGTAATTTAGAGATACTTATAGCTGCGGATAGTAAACATAATCCAAAAAAGTTTTTTGAATACGTAATAATCGTAAGCCGGTAAAAGATAACATAGGCCCTCTAGTGGATGTTAGTGGCGCTTTGGCTTCTGACGCTCAGGCGATGGCGGGTATTTTCAATAACTTTTTTGCGACAATTTTTACCGTAGAAGACATAAATAATGTCCCCGACGTGGACGATATCGTTCCATTTAGTAGCGATACTATTTTGGATGAAATAACCGATAACGAGGCTAAGATTGCGCATTATATCGATAGGCTAAACGTTAGCAAGGCTCCAGGCCCTGACGCTTTTTATCCCAGACATTGGAAAGATTTGAAAGAAGTTATCGTAGGCCCCTTAACGAAGATTTTTAATCAGTCACTCGAAACGGGGATTACTCCTGAAGACTTTAAATTAGCTAACGTCACGCCTATTTTTAAAAAAGTCGACCGCGCAGTAGCTAGCAATTATAGGCCCATTAGCTTAACGTTGTCGGTAAACTTTTGGAATCCGTAGTTAGGGATCGTATTATCGATCACTTAGAAAGTAGAGATTTGATTAATAGTAGTCAGCATAGGTTTCGACGCCATAGGTCTTGTTTAACTAATTTGTTAGAATTTTATAACGAAATAGTGCGCGAATACGATAGGCATAGAGCAGCTGACGTTATTTATTTAGATTTTAAAAAGGCGTTCGATACAGTTCCGCATAGGAGACTAATTGCGAAGGTTAAAGCGCACGGTATACGCAGTCAGGTAGCTAACTGGTTAGAAGAATGGCTTCGTGCTAGGAGGCAGAGGGTCGTAGTTAATGGTAGTGAATCCGGGTGGTTAGATGTAGGTAGCGGTGTCCCACAGGGTTCAGTGTTAGGCCCATTGCTATTCGTAATTTACATTAACGACATACAGTAGATGTAGGATTGACTAGTAACGTGTCAAAATTCGCGGACGATACTAAAATAGGCGGTAAGGTTGTTAGCGAGACGATAGAAATAGGATTCAAGACGATGTAAATAGGATTATGGAGTCGACAGATAAGTGGCAGATGCAATTTAACGTAGATAAATGTAAAGTTTTGCATATAGGTTCTCGCAACAATAATTACACATACACGATGGATGGTAGAGAGTTAGCGAGCGTTGACGAGGAGGTACATTTAGGCGTACGCGTATCTAAGGATTTAAAGGTTAGGAACCAGTGCCTGGAGTCTTGCGCAAAAGCTAATAGGATGTTAGGCTTCATAGCGCGTAATTTCGAATTTAAATCGAAGGATATTATATTGCCCCTTTGCAAGTCCCTAGTCAGGCCTCATTTTGAATATGCCGTTCAGTTTTGGTGCCCGTATTTGCGTGAGGATATTGATAGGTTAGAAAGGGTTCAGCGTCGTGCCACGAAACTGATTCCGTCATTGCGCAATAAGCCTTATGAAGATAGGATTAAAGAGTTAGACCTGTATTCACTCGAAACTAGGAGATTAATGGGGAAGCTTATTGAAGTTTTCAAAATCGTTAATAACATCGATAACGTAAATTTTGACAAATTGTTCACTTTCGATAATAGTAATACTCGCAATAACGGATATAAGTTGCGTGGCAGACGTTTCATTACCTATATCGCTAAAAACTTCTTTACGTTTAAAGTAATTGATAAATGGAATAATCTTCCCGCGTCAGTCGTTCATTCTACCAGCGTTAATATGTTTAAGAACCGTCTTGACAGACATTTTAAAAGTATTAACGGTTCTAGGAAATTTCGCCGCAAACATTTTCGCCGTAGGAAAATTCGCCGTAAACATTTTCGCCGTAAACATTTTCGCCGTAAGACAAATTCGCCGTAAGGACATTTCGCCGTAAAATTTTTTAAAAATAATCAATGGATGATTATTTAAGAAATTTATTTAACCAAACTATCACGACTTAACCTAACCAATCGTCAATGCCGTACAGTGAGTTTCAAAGTAAGATAAGGAATTTATTTAAGAAATTTATTTAACCAAACTATCACGACAACCTAACCAATCGTCAATGCCGTACAGTGAGTTTCAAAGTAAGATAAGGAATTTATTTAAGAAATGTATTTAACCAAACTATCACGACTTAACCTAACCAATCGTCAATGCCGTACAGTATAAAGAATTTTAATTGTGGTAGACTGCTCGAAGCTAGGTAGACCGCACACTTAACCAGCACCGGCTATTATAAGGGTTCAGTTAAACTTTTTTTTTAATTTTAATTTTATTTTATTTACGGCGAAATGTCCTTACGGCGAATTTGTCTTACGGCGAAAATGTTTACGGCGAAAATGTTTACGGCGAATTTTCCTACGGCGAAAACGTTTACGGCGAATTTTCCGGTCACGGTATTAACGTTGTTTAAAATTTTAAAAAAGTTAACAGGAGCTGTGGTGGTGGTGCTCGAGGATGAGTCTGTTGAAGATAAATGCCAGCTTGTGACATGCCAGCGTGTGATGCCAGCAATAATAAAAAAATAAAAAATATTAGACTAACACGAACGTGGGTTGGGTACGATTCGATGTGGCCGACTCGATGCGACCCAACTCGATGTGGCCGACTCGATGTCAGGACAACTCGATGTCAAGCGAAGTCGATGCCAGGCCAAGTCGAAGCCAAACAGTGTTGTAGTCGAGTCTGAAGCCAAGACCGAGGCCGAGTTCAATAATTACCTTACCTACCTAACCTTACCTAACCTTACCTAACCTAACCTACCTAACCTAACCTACCTTACCTAACCTTACCTTACCTAACCTTACCTAACCTAACCTACCTACCTAACCTTACCTTACCTACCTAACCTTACCTAACCTAACCTTACCTACCCTACCTACCCTACCTTACCTAACCTACCTAACCTACCTAACCTAATCTACCTTACCTTACCTAACCTACCCTAACCTAACCTACCTACCTAACCTTACCTTACCTACCTAACCTTACCTAACCTAACCTTACCTACCCTACCTACCCTACCTTACCTAACCTACCTAACCTACCTAACCTAACCTAACCTTACCTAACCTACCTACCCTACCTTACCCTACCTTACTTTTCCTTACCTAACCTTACCTAACCTACCTAACCTAACCTACCTACCCTACCTTACCTAACCTTACCTACCGTACCTACCTTACCTAGCCTTAATTATTTTTTATGCTTTACTTTTTCTTCTTAAAATACCCTTAAAAGATAATAAAGCACAATATGCTTCGACTTGGCCTGGCATCGACTTGGCCTGGCATCGACTTGGCTTGACATCGAGTTGTCCTGACATCGAGTCGGCCACATCGAGTTGGGTCGCATCGAGTCGGCCACGTCCAATTGTCCCATCCCGCACGAACGTAGATGTAGCTCGTAGCGTAAACTAACCCACTTTTTGTTTAACTTTACCTACTTTTTTTTTTTTTATCTCCTCACTTTGCATGTCTGTAACTCTCTTTACTTGCATGTTTGTAGTTTGCATGGTATGACAGTGAGTTAAGACTGTGTTTGCATGGTTTGTAAGCGTTCTTATTTTACTTCTTTTCATCTTTCACCCCTCTCCTATTTTCTCCGACTATTTTTCTGACTTGTCGGCAGTGGCCAGCGGATGATGATGGTGAGACTTTTTTCCTCTTTTTCTGAATGAATGTTAACCCACGAGTGATAGGTGTTGCTCCTTACTTAACCCCTTATTCTCTTCTCTTCTCTTAACCCCCTACTGTTTCCTTTCTCTCGGGCTAACCTTAGAGTGGATCTTAGGGTCTTTGTTAGCCTTAGCTTCTGTAGATCTGTTGATCTGTTCACTCAGTCTCTCCTTCATGAAGCCGATTACATGCTGTTTTCCTCGATCCTAAGCTGTCAGCAGGTTCTCCACAACATCTGTGGGTGCAGTGTCTTTGGTTGCCAGTGAAACAAGTGGGATGTTAGTGGTGGCATCTGTATCTCCTGCTTCACTCACGTGAACTCTGAAGACGTCAAACTGCTTCAACTGCTGAACTAGCTTCATGACATCATGAGCGTCACGCATAGTGCGAGAAGGCAGACTGTCAACCCGAGTGAAGGTGACTTCCCCATCATCATCTTGAGGATTGAAGAGGCATCTTGTGTCTTGAGAGTTGCGTGACCACTCTGACCATGTGATACAGACCCTGCCTCTTGCTTGGTCATTCTTTGTGATGCCGATGATACCATTATGCATCTTGCATGTACGATTTATTCATTCGTTTGCCTGATCAGCTGGAACTTGGTTGAAGCGCTTCGCCGTCCTCTTGACGACAAAGTTCCCATTACAGAACTCTGCATGAACTTCTGGTGCTGACTTCTCAAGACCTCTCATATCAGCCAAGTAGACCGGCCCCCAACGTACATAGTAGTTTGTGTGGTTATAGATAGTTAGCCAAGGCAGCATTGCAGCAAAGGCTTCTATGTGGAGACTCCACATGCCATCTCTTTGAGCTCTGATGAAGGCCAATAGGATCTCTATCATTTCCATGTAGGATGACCACAGCATGAAGTTGGGATTTTCAGAGTGCTGGTCATTGAATTCTTCCATAAGACTGTGGAATTTCTCATCTGCCAAAACGTCTGAGAAGTTGTCAACAGCATCGCGCATCTCATCTATGTCAGCTCTGTCTTTGAAAAGCGAAGCAACATTGAGGGCAAGATGTTTGACGTTCTCATTTCCATTGCCAGTTGCAGCCAGCCATGACTCAAACATCTGCCACTTGATACGCCACAGTGCCTCATACGTCAGCTGGTGACCTCTCACAGCTCGGTAGTAGGCCTTGCCGTCCAGTATTGTCTCAGTGGTGTTAGCCGCGTACACACCTGCCTCTGTCCATAAGTCATCAAGTTCCACACTTTCCATGTGTTGACCAATGGCTTTCAGAAAGTTGAAGCAGATATGGAGGCCTTCCATGAGCAAGACCACGTTGGCAAATTTCGAGTTTTCCCAGACTAGTTCCTTACCCCTGCTGTACAGAAGCTGATCAGCAGTGATGTGGTGTACTTCTGGCTGACATACTCAGAAATGGCCATGAAGCGATTGATGACGGTGGTCATGGTGTCATTGTCATCTGCTGGTGCCTGCAGGATTGGCAACATCCCGGCGGTCGTTACTGGTGGATCCGCAGTGCTGACAGATTGATTGAATGCTCCCCATCTTGGAACGGACATCGCTTCATCATGGATGCGTGACACCACCAGGCCAAGTCCTTGGCACGTGCCCGGTCCTTCTCAGGTTCATGTGACAAGTCGTCTATGTCAGTGTCGTAGCAAGGAGGAGATGGCCTCTCGTCAGATGGGAGGGTTGCCTGGTCCAGCTTTGGAACTCCTGTAGGTCATCAGGTTTGATAGATTTCGATCTCTTGTGCTTGCCACCCATTTGGCTATGACTCTGCAATGGAGGGGGTCCTCTCTGCCATACCATCAGTTGAGTGCTGTGGAAGGTGTTCTTCTCGTCTGATGTTGACTCCAAGACATCTATGTTGTCACAAGAGCAGTGAATCATTCTCTTTGACGATGGTGTCAGGGATGTAGCCACATCCATTCTCAGCATACCTCTCCAGAATGTTCTGAGCGATGGTGGTGTCTATCCTTCTTACAGTGTCGATACCAATAGTGTGATTTGCAGCGTGGAACAGATCTAGGAGTGCTTCTGATCGGGTGGCTTGGTGCAGAGTAAGACCCAAGCCCACATGCTTTGGTGTCAACTTTCGTTGGTTGGAGACTGCATAGACTATGTCCTGGGCAATGCTACACACACTCTGCTTCACTTTCTGGTCCTCTTCACTTCCCTCATCCACAGCATCCATTCCCCCAAAGAACAATCGTAGAAATAGGTACAGACTGTCGGGTATGACGGTATCAACATATTCGTGATCAAGACCTTGCCATGTCTCGGAGTCTCCAGGAGTTTCAAGAAGATCTTGTCGAACCTTCAGAGCCACGTGTACCATATCTTGGAATATGCTGCTAGTGGCACACATGCGGACATCATCATCTTCATCTTCAGTAGACTGACTTAGCCAGTGCTTTGGAGATGATGAAATCTGAGCTCTCTCCAGGGTAAATCAGCAGCCCCCTTGACAATGGGCGTACATAGCTGGCGTTTGATCCAAGTAGCCTTTGAACATCGTAGAACGTTGTTCTCCTGGAGGATTTCACGGTGATGCCGGTGTCATTGCACATACTTTCGTATATGTCCCAGACGTCTCCCATGTCGTATACGTGATCACGAGACAGGCCTACTGTCAAGTCTTTGCATAGCTTCGTCATGCACTCATTTTCGGGCCCTTGCTGCTCCTCTGACACCGCTTGTTTTAGTACGTCTCTCAAATGTCACCAAACATGCCAGATGATAGCAGCCTTCAACTGCAATCACATCACTCACCGCTGACAACGGTATGTTCATGACAGGGTCGTGTTTGGCACGATGGATCAAGTCATCTGACTTCTCCATTGTGTTCACCCTTTGCAGTTTCTTTGTGGGCTTCTTTAGGGAAAACATGCAGAGGGTCCAGTCAATCACTGGTGTTGAACGTCTACGCTTTGGGGGAAAAGCCTGAGAGCCTGCACTTTTTGTGGTCGCCGATGCACCCATGGTCTGCTGCTGACTTTGCAGCCTTTCGAGTTTGCCTTTAGAGGTGAATAAAGAGTAGCATGATTTATGCCACTTGAGTTCCAATGCATTGATATCATCCTTGAAATGATTTTCCAGTCTTTGTAAAACATCAAGATAATAGGTATCTCCCAGGTTCTTCCTCTCATCGCCTACAGTCATAGTTTTTGCTTTTCCTTCTGCTGATGCTGTGCGCAGGTCACCAGCCCTGCTTTGGCAGAAGAAGCAACAATCCTCACTGACATCTTGACGTTTCCTCTTGCGCTTCATGACAGCTACAGGGCCCATTGCTGATGAGCTCCCTATCTGCAAAGACACGTGGCCAGCCAGTGCATTGAAAATATTCAACATGTGAAAGTATGCTATTACTTGTACTATGGTAGTAGTAGGCACATGCGCACCTCACCCAGAATGCTAAATGTAGTTTTAATGGAAATAAAGACATCTAGAGTCATAGTTACATTCAATTATTATCCATAAAATCACAAAAATATGCTTTATGTGCTAATGATACACCTTTAAACACGTTGTTACACAGAACCACCACTGAAATGCAAAAATTTGGAATTTTTCAGCATTTGACTTTTGTAACCTTGTATGGGACCTTCAAACCCAAAACTGAGTGGCATCCACCCACATCTTGTTTGGCATCCTCAATACTACTTATCTAAGGTGGGTGCCTGCTATTACAGTATCAAACAACGCCGTTAAGTTTTTTTCTAGAGGACTTTTCAATTTTTGGCCGGCTCACTATTTGGTGTTATCTCTTTGGCTTGCAAAGTTTTGTAGCCTTTTTCTGTAGCTCGTTGTTATCCCCATATCTTAGAATTTGGAATTTTTTTTCGTTGAACTTCGTATTGTTGTTTTCTGCCCACTGGAATAATGTTTCAATGTCGTTTCGTAATTTTCTTATATCGCCTTCGTTCAATATATCTTTACATATCTTTGTGTCATCTGCGAAGCATGATACAATACAGTCGTTAATATCTACATCAATAATTGCAATCATTATTATGAACAGCAAGGGAGCTAATACTGTCCCCTGTGGGTCAGAGCTTGCGACTTCCGATACTTTCGATTTAACTCCGTTTACCACCACTCTTTGTGTTCTTTGCGTCAAGAAATTAAATATCCACCTTCCTAGCTTTCCAGTAATTCCTGTATTCTTAAGTTTGTATGCTATGATTCCATGGTCACATTTATCGAAGGCTTTAGTAAAGCCCGTATATATTACAACTATTTTTTGTCCTCGACACAATGTTTCCAATATTTTTCCTGGTGGTCGAGTA
>JAJOZX010004177.1:295000-352500 GCA_023014485.1 Bathynomus jamesi
GTCTGCTTTGCAGATAGCTGGTGAGGGAAGCTATATTTATGGTATCTCTTTGCGAGAGACCCGTTGCCCACGTCGGGCTAAAATCATGAAAAAGGGAAAAAAACTATGGTATTTGTCATTTATCATTACTTATTCGGACTATAGTGGATTTAATTTTCCCAGAAGAGTTCCTTGTGCCATGCACGGTCTGTGTTTAACATATATATATATATATATATATATATATATATACACTGTATATATTCCTTCCTTTTCAGCCTTTTGAATGTTCTGTGCGATGATTCCACATTTCACGAAGGCCAAGTTTGTCGTCCATCCTCCCGAGATGGCACGGTGAAGTAGAGAGATATTTTTTTATACACTCCACCTCACATAACCCGGTATCCACGGCTCATCTGGGTTTATTTTGAGCCAGGGGCTTAATCTTCTTTTAAAGATGTCTGTCGCAGCACCAATCGTGTTCTATAGCTCCTTGGGCAGCTGACTAAACAGTCTTTGTTCTCTCGCAACAAGACTACAGTATTTTCCTTCGGGATTGTGGGTGTTCCCTGACTAGCCTTTAATTTGGGGAACGACACAGGCTTCCTTTTCTACTTTCCACTGTTGTTTGTCAGGTTATAGGGTTCAAAGTAAGAATAGGGACTAGTTTCTCCATTATTTCCAAATGTAAATAATGATGTATCGCCCTCTTCTTCATTGCAGTGAATATAGGATTTAACTCTGTAATTTATTTCTTTGCACCCATTCCATTGATCTTGGCTGTGAAGCTTCTCTGAACCCTTCTAGCTATCTAATGTCTTCTTATTTATATGGACATGTTAGGATCGAACAGTATCCCAACATGGTTATGATCGGCGTTTTCAAGAGAGTAGTCGTTACATTCCTAGCCCTCATTTAGAGGCTCTCAATATCTGCACAGTTATTGTTTTTGCTCTGTTTACTGCTATCTTATTTTGTGTTGTAAATTTCGTGTGTATATAGAGTGTGTATATATATATTCGCCACCAGCTTTGGCTCTCCTCCCATTTCATTGACAACCCTGCTGAACTAGCTTACAACTTTTCTATCCTAAATGACATGGAGCAAATTACCCTACTCGTATCCCCCGTCGCATTAGAGATAGGCCCAACATTCTGGATTTATTTATTACCTCTCATACTTCTTCTTACTCTGTGAAACTTTTCTCTCCGTTGGCCCTTCAGTAGCACTGATTGGGGCGCCCTTAGGCAGTACTTCTGTGATTTCCCATGGAATGATTACTGCATCCGTGGCCGGGGTCCTTCTGGGTGTGCTGAGGGCATCAGAGATTTGATTCTCGCGGGCATGGAGGTGTACATTCCACATTGTATCCCTACTACTAATGCTAAAAAACCTTGGTTTAACTTTACTTCTTTAAATGCTATCCGCAATAGAGTGAATTCAGTATGAATATGTCATTTGTACAATAAGTAAGGTGTAACTTTGGCGAGGTTCACGGACCCCGAACCAGACTCAGAAAGCTAATGAGTGTGTGTGGTGTGTGTGTGTGTGTGTGTGTGGACGGGGGTGTTGTGGAAGATGGATGATGCCATGAAGCACAATGTTTAAAACTCAAAGCTTGAGAAGTATTTCATACATATTTAATTTTATTGAATTTTTTTATGGCTTATAATTAGCAGCTATTTTGTAAAATTATTGTCATATCACATAGCTATACACGTGGAAATGTTTAGTGAAAAACAGAAAGAATCGCAAAAATAGGTTGATAAAATATCATTCATATATTAGCATTATAAAAATTAGAGGAGGCCCGTCATCCCATGCCTCCTCTGAAAAGCCGTCTCTGCCGGTTTGTGAAGATTGGGTATGTGCAAATTTCATTCATGAAGTATTACTAGCTCTATTTTCTTTGCTTTACTAAGTTCTTTCTTTCTTTGGTGTATGTATACATATGCATATATAAATGAGGCGGGGCGCTGCAGAGAGGTCGTCTGTAGCTCGACCCTGAACCATCGTTCGAACTCACCTCGTTGACGAAGGTCAAGCTGGTGCTCCATCCTCTAGGCCTGACTTTGTTGAAGAGCGAGTTGGTTTCTTGCTTTATTTTTCGTCATCTGATTTTGTTTCGAATTTCATATCATCGGTTATTATTACCCAGATCGAACGCTTTCGTGATTCTCTGATTTCCCACGTATATCTCGGGTATAATATGAAGTCTCTTTCAGTTCTTCATTTCTACCATATCTCAAGAGCTGAAATTTCTTGATGGTAAATGTCATGTTGTTGTCTTCTGACCATTTGTATATTTTATTCGTATCCCTCTGCAAGCCCTCCACTTCATTTACATCGCTGATTTTTCTGCTGATCTTTGTATTGTCTGCAAAGGATACTATTATACTGCTGGTGTTTACTTCACTGTCTATATCTGTTAGCATGATAATGAACAGGAGTGGGTTCCAGTACTGTACCTTGTGGTACTGATCTGCGTACTCCGATTCTGATGATGATATAGCTTGAATTTTGACGACCCGTTAACGTTCTCTTAGGAAGCTGTAGATCCATTTTCTCATTTTGCCTGATATTCCCATATATTTCATTTTATGTACTATTATACCATGAACACATTTGTCGAAAGCTTCAGCAAAATCCGTGTATATGACATCGTAATTGTCATTGCCTTCCAATGCATCAAGGATATTGATATTGTGTTATATTAGTTGTGATAGGCATGATCTACCTGATCCGTATCCGTGCTGATTTTCGATGAATCTTTCCAGTGTCTCGAATGTCTCGAAGAAATCGAAGATTTTCTCTCTAACTATTCATTCAAATACTTTGACGAGGTGGGGCGTCAATGACACTGGTTCTTTGCTTGAGATCTATCCCGTCCTTTATAAGTATATAAGGGCAATGTTTGCTCTTTTCAGATGGTCGATATGTCCCCAGTGTCTATGGATCGTCTCCATATACAGTATCAAGGTGTAGCTATTTCATTTTTACAATTTTTAATCAATAATGCGTTCCATTTGTCCAGACTTGCAGCTGAATACAATTTCATTTTTCTTATAGCTCTCGCTACATCTTTTTGGGTAAAATCAAAGTCTGTTATACACTCTCCTTGCAATTTCTCTTCAAAGAATGCATCTATGTCGGGTATCGCTTTGTCGCTTTTTCGGGTTCTGAAAACTGATTCAAACTGGGCTCTCAATGTTTCAGATATTTCTTTTAGATCGTCATTTAGTTAATTGTTTCTCTTCCTTAAGGTTTCGATGGCGTCGCTTGTTTTTGTTTCCCTTTTCGCATAGAAGTGATTTTGATTTTTCCTTTATTGCTTATATATATATTATATATATATATAATATATATATATATACATATATATATATACACACGAGCCGTATAGTTCCCTATGACCCGCCACATTTTCTCCGCAATGTCTAGACAACTTTTTGATACACAAACTATATGGGTTCTCGATGACCCCTACAACGCCCCCTCTGCGACGCTTGAACGATGCACCAGAAAGACACTGGCACCTACGCAGTTTCCGGTCACTGGGTTCGCCTTTTGTGTGCCTTGGAGTCTGACGTAGTATAACTTGGGCATATAAAAAAACGAAATGCGAAGAAAAGAATCAGAATCTAACTAGCGCTCCGTCTGTAGCGAAACAGGCTGGGTTGCGTTTCAGTAGTTCTCCGAGTGAGGACCCGAGGGAATTTGCTCGTTAAAGACTAAATTGAGATATAGAGTATTGAGTTTGAGTGTTGAGTTTGTGAGATAATTGAGGATCATTAGTCTAAACTACAGAGAGAGAAGCAGTGGACTGGCAATATTTAATCTTGAGTGATTGATTTATTTTTAAGTCTAAATTAAGCCAAAATTGAACTTGATTGCATCATATTTCCCAAATTTGACTGAACTTGTAACTATCAGATTGTGTCTTCAATTCACTGATTAAAAGCTATTCAAACCGACGATTTCAGGGGTTCAGAACTTAAGAGGAATATAAAGAATTCATGCACAGTGTCACCCGATTAAATGAAAAGCAAAACTAAAGTAATAAGGGAGAAAATAAACAACTGAACTTCTAAACTTTAATTTCAATCGACGGGCATTCACGGTGACCTTACATATTTGTAATAACCCTCTCTCTAATACCATCCTGACCTTGCCCAGTAAGAGGGATTATTACAAACTGGTGTCAGAAGTGGGATATTTCCCTATCTGATACCCTCCTCATATAGTTAAAGACAATACTTAATAAGTGTATATATGAGGGCTACCCGCTCTCAACGAACCTCGAAGGAAGACAACGTGAGAATCACCCGATTGAGAACCGCTGCGTGGACTGCTGCTGCTCAGGCCGATCCGACATCGCAACTTGCTAACGGCCACCAAGCAACAGGAGGAGTGCGCCTTCCCACCGAAGTAGAAAGTGAGGTAAGCGACTCATTTTGTATTGCGAGAGGTTTCGGAGGACGAGAAGAGAGCCCTCCTATAGCAGGAAGTTCCCCAAGAGTAACCCCTTCAAGAGTTAATTTCTTTCCCCTTAATTTTAACATAAATAAAATACCATTTCTTCCAATCGGTTCCCCTATGCTTGAGCCCGAGACTGATCCGAGTCCGAAACCGCGACCACTTTTATTATCAAATTTTAGAGATTCTGACTCGGTCGAATTTTGGCCTATTTCATTAGAAAACATGCCTTTCAGCCAAGAAGGAGCCGGGAATGGGGCCGAAACGCCCTCTCCCCCAACTTCTCCCCCTACTTTACCCGAGAGATCATATCATAATGCCGTTCCCGAAAGAGTATATCGTAACCACCTACCCGAAGGATCATTTTAAAGTAGGTCCAATACGTTATCTTCGCGTAGTAATCCGAATGACAGTAACGACCCCTTTACCCCAGAGGAAGATAAAATGCTTAAGACGGCAGCAGAGATCTGCCCAGTGTTTTGTGGATCATATGCTGAATATTTAATTTAGGCCGCTCAAGGCGGCGATAGAAATTACGTGCCTTTTCCTGGTTTCGCTGCCGAAATTGCTAGATTAATACCGGACGGAGAGCAAAAAAGTGATAAAATGCGAATAAAGTTAGCGATAAGATGTTCCGCTTTACCCGCTAGGCGAGTTTTTGTATGCTTTAAAAAGAATGTGAGAACGTGGAAACAATTTTTGGATGCGTGTGCTGACCTGTATGGGAAGAATAGGAAGGATGAAATATTGAATAGATTAATGTGCTTAGAGAGGGAAAGTAGAAAAAAGAATGAATCGTTTACATCTTTTGCGTATAGAATTCAACAGGAAGCCGTCTTTAAAGGAAGACGCGGGGGATGATGAGTCAATTATAAATGTACATTTTCTTATATAAATAAGGTTATTTTAAATTCCATTCCTCGCAAACTATGGAAGAAATATGATGATAGGGGCGAACCAATAACCAAGAAAATAAAGAGAATCCGATGCGACGAGCGCATAATTTCGGAACCAACAGCTCCCCATTTAGGCATTACCGCTGAAAATAATTCACAGGACGTCTTAAGAGCGCTCCTACGGGATCCCTACCAGTCCCGACTAATTATCAGCAACCAACCCCTTTTCAGTTCCCTCATCCCTATGTTCCCCTATGTATCAAATGTATCCTCCCATGTATGCTCCCAATGTAGGCCTCCAGGATTCGCAAATTAATATGGTCCCGGAAAACACCGGTAGTGTACCAAAGTCCCATCCCAATAATACCTGGTATAATAATGTCCAATGTTTCATATGTGAGAAAAAAGGACACAAAACTAGTTTGTGTCCCCTGATTGAGAAAGTGAAAGCGTTAGAGTTAGAAAAGAGTAAACCGAGAGAGAGTGAAAACGGGCATGAAAGGAGTGAAAGCGATAGGCGGGAGAGAGAAAGGAGTGTCTCTCCTGCCCGGAGAGATAATTATCGAAGAGAGTGGCCTTCGGGAGGAGGCCGAAGATAAGACGATTATGACAGGAGTGGAAGTAGATACCTATCCCCATCCGAGTATCGGAGAAGAAGAAATTTCTCTCCGTACGAGAGAGATAGAAGAAGTAATAATAGTAACTACAGATACGAGAACCGATATGAAGATCGGTACGAGAATCGGTATCGCTCACCATCGCCTTATGAGTATAGAAGAGGAAGAGACAACTCTCCTTACCCTTCCCAAGAAAGAAATGGAAGAAGATATGCAGAACGAAGGACGGACAGGAGTCCGTCACCGTATAGAAGGTATGAGAAGGAAAAAGAACCTGACCGAGGAAGACGCCCCGAAAAAGGTTGGGAAAAGGAACGAAATGACTCCCCCATGGCCAAGAAGAAGCAACTTCTCACCTGCAAGGGACAAGTCCCCCCGCAGGGTATCATTCAAGGAAGAGGAAGAGTCAAGTCAAAAGTCAAAAAACTTGAATTGAGGCAGGTATCGGAGAAGAAACAAGAAGGTGCAAGCAAGGACCGGGACAAAAGAGGTAAAAGTGAAAGAGTAAAAATGAATGAATGGAATGAAAGAAACAGTACAAATTGCATAAGTGAGGAAGCGAAAGAGGAGCGTTTAAATGCCTATGAGACGAATGAGAGTGAGAGTGAATATGGAGTGTGTCTGCAGAACGATTTAACCTTGAGAGTGGAGTCTGCTTCATGCAGACCAGATGATGAGTGCGAGGAAAGGACAGGAAGTGACCTTGACCGTGAGATAAGGCCTCAGTCGAAGGACACGAATGCAGAAGAGATGATTATGAAATGCACGAAAGAAATGTATGAAATGTATGAATTAGACGCGAAAGAAATACGAGATGCATGATTTGATATATGAGGATACGATATTGTGTGAACGGAAGTAGTCTGAATCCGGTGAATGACAATATAAATTGCAAAAACAGACTAAGATTGAGTGAGGAAAATATCGTGAAAATGGGCGCGGATGGATTAGCAATACAGGAAATGACTAAGCTCAGCAAAAGAGAAACAAATGAAGTAGCTCCCTTGTATAAATGCCCCTGTGAAACGATCAGGGTGAAGATGAACGAAAGTTGCGTGATGAGGAATGCGGAGCGAGAAATTATGAATGTAAACGGTCCTATGCGTATTGCAAGAGTGTTCCAATATCCCGTCATCCGTGTGACCCTGGGAAAGATTGTTTCACTTGGATTATTGGACACAGGGGCCGATATCTGCTTAGTGAGGGAAAGGTTATCGACGCTGTTGGATTTCGACCTCAAGTCGAAAATACTAGTGGTGGTTGTAAGGCTGTAAATGACGAAGTCGTAACCACCATGGGACAAATAGAAATGAAAATAGGTATAGAGCAAAAGTATTATGATCTTACCGCATTGCTTGTTAAAGATTTGCCTGAGGGATTAAACTTCATCATAGGAGCGGATTTTATTCGAGACAACTTCGTACAAATCGCAGGTAGAGGCACGGGTTTCTGGCCTATATAAATGAAATGCAAATTCCTTTGGTTGAGAAAATTATTAGAATAGCAGACCGAGTAAATCAAAACTCGGAGAGAGAGGAAATAACCTCCCTCTTACATTGAGAGGAGGGTCCACTTCAATTGCCCCTTTAGCTGGAGTATTTTTAGAAGTACAACCACCCTTCCCGTTAAAAGAGGGGTTCACTTTAGTAGTAGAGGCGGAAAAAACCCTTTAAATTTACGTATAGAACCGCAATTAGTTTGCGTGAACGAAGAGGGAAATATATCGACTTTCGTGCAAAATGAGTCTGCTCATGATCGGGTTAAAGTCACGAAAGAAAGGATAAAGTTGGTTGGCGAAATTTTACGATACTGCGATTGCGATAAGGAAAAACGCTGTGGCGCATCGCACGAATGCTTTTATAACAGCGAGGAAGTCGAGCAAGAAGTAAGTGAAGAAGATATTAATCGAGTCTTGAACAGTGACGAAATTTCAGAGGAAATTTATGATAGGGAAATGATGAGCGACTTCTCGTTACCCCCTAAGTGTGTAGAGCAGAAAAGAAGGGAAGTACGGGAATTTATATAAAAAACTAAGATTCGGAAGAAAGAAACAGATTAGTGAACATCCTTGAGGACTATATTGACGTAGTTTTTGTTGAAGGAGATGAATTAGGCTTATTGAAGGGATATTAACTTTCCATTGAACTAGAACCGAGGCACGTCCAGTGTACACTCCTCAGTACAGATTACCGTTTAAATATCATGAAGAGGTAACAAGACAGGTCGTTGAATTGGAACGCCGCGGATTGATTGAGCGGCGGAACAGTGATTTTAATAGTCCCTTACTGTTGGTAAAACAGAAAGATAAAAATAGATTAGTAGTTGATTATTTATCGAAACTTGAATAAGGTCTTAAAAACTTCTAGATTTAAATTACCTGATATTGGAACTACATTTCGAAGTTTGGGCGGAAGTCAATGGTTTACGACCATTGACCTTGCCCAGGGCTAACATCAGATAGCCCTGGACGAAATATCTCAAAATTTAACCGCATTTTCTTCTAATAACGCAAGTTTTGTTTATAAAGTTTTGCCATTCAGTTTAAAGATGGCTCCAAATGTTTTTAGTTCCATAATGAGCAACCTGCTTCATGACCTGATAGGAAAACAAGTATATGTTTTCATTGATGATATACTGATCGTACGAAGAACAATACAAGCACACGAGGAAAACATAAGCTTGGTCTTAGAGAGACTGAGGGACAATAACTTGAAATTTAAACTAGTAAAGTCCCAATTTTGCCAAACTAAAGTAATGTTCTTGGGTCATGACATCACACGAGAGGGCATGTCCATTAGCCTCGATAAAGTAAAGGCCACAAGGAACCTAAGACCACCTACAACGGTGAAAGAGGTTTAGTCATTGTTATGCCTAATAAATTACTATCGATGCTACATTAGCCATGCCGCCGAACTTTTGGCGCCAATCCACCCTTTCACGAGGAAAAAGATAAAGTTTGAATGGACTGAGGAGCGAAAGCAAGCGTTGGAGAAAGTAAAGGAGGCAATTACTACTGAAACCCTATTAAGACATCCGAATCCGGACGCTCCATTTTATATACATATATACCGATGCATCCGAGAGAGCTAGTGGAGCCGTCCTAATGCAGGAAAACGAGGAAGGTGAGTTAGTCCCGTTGAAATACTTCAGCAAAGGCTTTAACGATACCCAAAGGAGGTATTCGGTGATAAAAAAGGAAGGATTGGGTATCATTCTGGCATTAAATCATTTTCGCGCTCTCATATTGGGATCTAAAATAATATTGCGAACTGACCACAAACCATTGATATATCTAGTCATCAATCAATCTTCTAAGAGATTGACGAAATGGTTTACCACATTGTTGGAATTCGATCTCAAGGTCGAATATGTTAAAGGAGAGAAGAACCTCATCGCTAATTTGATGAGCCGATGTGTGGCGGGTGAGGAAGAATCCGAATCCGAATCTGAAGATTGCACCGTGAACGCAATTACAAGAAGTCAACGACAAAATTTAGAAGTAGGAAGCGTACCCCTTCCGGGTACACTGGTAGAGAAAATTTTACAAGATGAGGAAACCCACAAGATCTCTATGGAGGACATTCGCAAAGCGCAGAAGGAAGACCGGCAATGCCAGGAAATTATGCGTGGAAAGAAAAGTGAAAAATACAAGGTCAAGGAAGGACTAGTTTACTCAACCCGAACCTCCAAAGGAAAAGAATCCACCAGAATTTACCTCCCTGATGCGGAATTGCAGCGGAAGGTCCTAAGGCAATTTCATAATTCCACGACAAAGGGCCATATGGCTGAGACCAAAACTTACCAAGAGGTCTCTCAAGTGTACTATTGGCCAAATATGGCCGAAGACATCCGAATGTACATAAAAGGGTGTGCTGTATATAACAAGTACAAGAATATTAATCCCAGAAAAGCCCCACTTGGGGCGTAGATTGGGTCTACGCTGACCTCGTAGGTCCTTTCCCCAGGTCAAGAGACCATTCGGCATATGTGCTGATATTAATCGACGGGTTCACTAAGTTTTGTGGAACTATACCCCCTCAAAGATAAGACCGCGACCGCAGTCGCCAAACACATCTTCTGGAACTTTATTCTCACTTACGGGAGAATGAAGAACCTCAACACTGATAATGGGACCGAGTTCGCAAACGACATTATCTCTCATTTAACTACAAAATATCACATCAACCATAGCTTTGGAGCTCCGGCTCACCCCAAAAGCCAAGGCCAGATAGTGAGGTATAACTACTCTTTAAAGAATGTTTAAGAACCCTAATTGAAGATCGCCTGGTTGATTATTGGGACGAGTATTTGCCATTAGTCAAGTATATTCACAATAACACCACCCATACGACCACTCACGAACGTCCGTTCTTCCTAATGTTCGGGCGAGAAGACTCAAATCGTGTCGAGACAAGATATTTACTAGCAGATGCCCCACCAGTGGATTTGGAGGAATATAAATGGAGGCACGCACACATGAAGGAAGAGACCTATCAAATGGTGAGAGAAAATATAAAGGAACAACAACGGAAGATGAGACAACGAACAGAGAACAGAAATTTGCGAACTATCGAAAAGGGAGAGACGGTGTATATAAAAAGGACCCCTGTGCCAGGAGTGCCAAAGGTCCTTCAACCTCCATATAGCGGCCCCTGTCAGGTAGTTAAGAAACTAAATAACTGCATGTATCTTATTAAAGACCCTGCAACAGCAAGACACAAAAGGGTACACATGAATAATATAAAAACTAAGGGAGCCCCTGAACAAAAAAAGGGAAATACACGAAACTGAAATTGCAGAAGAGAATGAAGAGATGGACGAAATAAATTACATACACAAAGAAAATAATCTAAAATCCATTGGCAAAACGACAAAGAAAAAAGAGATCTACAGATCTACAGAAGCTAAGGCTAACAAAGACCCTAAGATCCACTCTAAGGTTAGCCCGAGAGAAATGAAAGAGTAGGGGGTTAAGAGAAGAGAAGAGAATAAGGGGTTAAGTACGGAGCAACACCTATCATTCGTGGGTTAACTTTCATTCAGAAAAAGAGAAAAAAGACTCACCATCATCATCCGCCGGCCACTACCGACAAGTCAGAAAAATAGTCGGAGAGAATAGGAGAGGGGTGAAAGATGAAAAGAAGTAAAATAAGAACGCTTACAAACCATGCAAACACAGTCTTAACTCACAGTCATACCATGCAAACTACAAACATGCAAGAAAAGAGAGTTACAGACATGCAAAGTAAAAAAAAAAAAAAAAAGTAGGTAAAGTTAAACAAAAAGTGGGTTAGTTTACGCTACGAGCTACATCTACGTTCGTGTTAGTCTAATTTTTTTTTTTTTTATTTATTGCTGGCATCACACGCTGGCATGTCACAAGCTGGCATTCATCGTCAACAGACTCATCCTCGAGCACCACCACCAGAGCTCCTGTTGCTAACTTTATTTTTTATTTTAAACAACGATAATACTTTTAAAATGTCTGTCAAGACGGTTCTTAAACATATTAACGCTGGTAGAATGAACGACTGACGCGGGAATAGTAATTTATCAATTACTTTAAACGTAAAGAAGTTCTTAGCGATATTAGTAATGAAACGTCTGCCACGCAACTTAAATCCGTTATTGCGAGTATTACTATTATCGACAGTGAACAATTTGTCAAAATTTACGTTATCGATGTTATTAACGATTTTGAAAACTTCAATAAGCTCCCCCCTTAATCTTCTAGTTTCGAGTGAATACAGGTCTAACTCTTTAATCCTATCTTCATAAGGCTTATTGCGCAATGACGGAATAAGTTTCGTGGCACGACGCTGAACCCTTTCTAACCTATCAATATCCTCACGCAAGTACGGGCACCAAAACTGAACGGCATATTCTAAATGAGGCCTGACTAGGGACTTGTAAAGGGGCAATATAATATCCTTCGATTTAAATTCGAAATTACGCGCTATGAAGCCTAACATCCTATTAGCTTTTGCGCAAGACTCCAGGCACTGGTTCCTAACCTTTAAATCCTTAGATACGCGTACGCCTAAATCTACTTCCTCGTCAACGCTCGCTAACTCCCTATCATCCATCGTGTACGTGTAATTATTGTTGCGAGAACCTATATGCAAAACTTTACATTTGTCTACGTTAAATTGCATCTGCCACTTATCTGTCCACTCCATAATCCTATTTACATCGTCTTGGATCCTATTTCTATCGTCCTCGTTAACAACCTTACCGCCTATTTTAGTATCGTCCGCGAATTTTGACACGTTACTAGTCAATCCTACATCTATGTCGTTAATGTAAATTACGAATAGCAATGGGCCTAACACTGAACCCTGTGGGACACCGCTACCTACATCTAACCACCCGATTCACTACCATTAACTACGACCCTCTGTCTCCTAGCACGAAGCCATTCTTCTAACCAGTTAGCTACCTGACCGCGTATACCGTGCGCTTTGACCTTCGCAATTAGTCTCCTATGCGGAACTGTATCGAACGCCTTTTTAAAATCTAAATAAATAACGTCAGCTGCTCTATGCCTATCGTATTCGCGCACTATTTCGTTATAAAATTCTAACAAATTAGTTAAACAAGACCTATGGCGTCGAAACCCATGCTGACTACTATTAATCAAATCTCTACTTTCTAAGTGATCGATGATACGATCCCTAACTACGGATTCCAAAAGTTTACCGACAATTGACGTTAAGCTAATGGGCCTATAATTGCTAGCTACTGCGCGGTCGCCTTTTTTAAAAATAGGCGTGACGTTAGCTAATTTGAAGTCTTCAGGAATAATCCCCGTTTCGAGTGACTGATTAAAAATCTTCGTTAAGGGGCCTACGATAACTTCTTTCAAATCTTTCAAATGTCTGGGATAAAAAGCGTCAGGGCCTGGAGCCTTGCTAACTTTTAGCCTATCGATATAATGCGCAATCTCAGCCTCGTAAACAGTTATTTCATCCAAAATAGTCTCGCTACTAAATGGAACGATATCGTCCACGTCGGGGACATTATTTACGTCTTCTACGGTAAAAACTGTCGCAAAAAAGTTATTGAAAATACCCGCCATCGCCTGAGCGTCAGAAGCCAAAGCGCCACATCCACTAGAGGGCCTATGTTATCTTTTACCGGCTTACGATTATTACGTATTCAAAAAACTTTTTTGGATTATGTTTACTATCCGCAGCTATAAGTATCTCTAAATTACGCTTGGCATTCCTAACTGATCTTTTAACCTGACGTCTAAGCTCGATATATCTATTAAAGTTAGCTGCCGTGCCATTGCGCTTACTAAGTCTATACGCTCTATTACGCTCGTTTATAAACTCTCCTATTTCCCTAGTCCACCACTTCGGCCTACCACGATTTCTAGCGCGCTTGGGCCTACGAGGAATAAACTCCCTTTCAATATTCCTAAAACTTTCTTTAAACGCACCCAACGCAAATTTGTGTCATTACCCATAAATAAGTTATCCCAGTCCACTACTCTCATCCTATCAGCAAAACTATCAAAATTAGCCCTACGAAAATCAGGGACTTCTATTACGTTACTATCCTGAGTTTTTCTATCAATAACTTAAACCTAAGAATTTGATGATCACTACATCCTAAACTCTCGCCTACTTCTAAACCTTCGACTATATTCTCGCCGTTCGTCATCACCAAATCTAAAATATTGTCACCGCGCGTTGGTTCGGTAACTATCTGTCGTAAAAAGTTATCGTCCATAAACTCAACCAATCTCAAACCCTCCTCATTACCAGTAAAATTCTCGTAATTAACATTAGGGCAGTTAAAGTCTCCGACAATTATACTATTCCGATTGTCAATAAAATTACCAAGAAGTGAGTAAAATCTAGTATCTGTATCGAGGGGTTGAACGGGAGGTCTATAAACAACAACAAAATTAAAACTAATACTACGCGCCCTAACTTCAACACATATCGCATTAATTGCTGCCGGAAAATCTAACTTAACCTCGATAGCCCTAAGGGAATTACGAATGTACAGCAAAACGCCTCCACCAAACCTATGTAACCTATCATTAGTAAAGAGTTTAAAACCCGGTATATCAAGTTCCCCAACAAGTCCCGAGTCACGGTATTTAACCAAGTTTCAGTGATAGCAACTATATCATAGTTGCCGGAATAAATTACGCCTTAAATTCATTTAATTTATTTCTAATACTACGCGCGTTACAATAAAAGACGTTTAAGTTATTTTTTACCACGGGCCCGCGTTTTAAACTATTTATCACGTCGGGCCCGCGTTTCCCGGACCCACAACGTTTAAAGAAGGCTTCGACCTATACAGCTTTCGCACGTTTTCGTCTATTAACCTACCTAGCCTAGCATTACCTATTTCATTAAAATGCACCCCCATCTTTTATAAAAAGGCTAAGATCACTGAATTCGGACCACAGCTTTACGAAGGGTACATTTTCCTCAGCACAAATCTCTTCTAATTTGTTATTCAAAAATATTGTTTTGGACGTAATTCTAAGACCCAAACCGTGCCTAGCGGTAATACCTAGAACTAAAGACCTATCTGACCTCGCCTTCAGAGACCTAATTAACCCCCTATATCTCTCCAAAAGCTCAGGCACTCTCGTATCGGGCCTATACGAGTCGTTGCCTCCTACCATCGTCACCAACTTTGAGTGACGGGAGCAACGTCAACCCTATCCACTTCGTCTCTAACTCTGTCAACCCTGGCCCCTGGGAGACAGACCCTCCTCCTCTTGGTTGGATGCCGTTTAACGAACTCTTTGTCCATGTGGCGCACTAAAGAGTCCCCAATTAAAATAGTTTCCCCCTCATTCACGTCCCTTTCCAAATGGGCGAAAGGGCTCGAAACCTCGATAGGGGGGGATTCCTATCACCTAACGTACGCGGCCTAGCTCCACCCTTAACCTCTCTAAATCCCTCGCTATCTACTACTCTCGGACTAACCTTAACCTCTTCCTCAACTCTATCTAACCTTCCCGACAAGCTACCTAGACTAGAAACTAGGTTACGCACCTCACCCTTCAAATTACTAACGTCTTCAACGTTAGTATTGGTTTGGCTTCCGTCAACCGTAGCCCTACCCCTGCCCTCATCAAGCGTTGCAAGTCTTTCCGCTAACACACGTACACTGCGTTTTATGTCAACTAATTCCTCCATGAACTCGCAAAAGAAACAAACTGATCTATCGGTAATCGCCATTCGACAGCCGTTATAATCCTTAAATTCCGAATACCACCGGTTTACCCCACACCTAACACACGACGCTTTCTGCGACAGCATCGGCAGTTAAAAATTAGTTTAAACCGTCACAGGTATAAGTTAAATTAAGCCGGTACGCTATGAAAACTTCTAAATCGCTAAAAACCACTAATATTCAATTACTTAACTATAACAACGTAAAGTTAAACGCAAGTATATAAAATTCAAAACTATCCAAAGGCAAAATTCTCAGCAATATACAAAGTAGATGCAATATCAGAGAGCTCAGGAAATGCGTCCGTTCATTACAGAGTCTAGCACGGTTTCTGGAGTTCGTACTCGGAAACAATGAATTCGTAGTCACACGCCATCCGATCGCCGAAAGTGATTTAAAGGTCCGGGTTGCTAGTCTAGGAAACGAATTGACGACTCATGCTTATAAGGAAATTGAACGTGTTACCAAGCGCTTCAAATAAACAAAACGGCGATGAAACAGATTAGGCTCTTCACTGAGATACTAGAGGGAGAATATTTTTCTTTCCCTTAGACAAATCCCATTAGGCTAAACATTTAACCAGAAGGATTTTCCTCCCAAGGAATTCGGTTGAAAGACATGATTCGTGTTATTGAGATAAATAATGATTGAAAAAGTAATAAATAAAATTCATAGTGTAAATCATGGCATATTTCAATCTGACCAAAAATTCCTATAAATATATCTTAATGCTGTAACGTTTGATTCGGGAGTTTTTGCTGTTGTCATGAGAAAACAGTATATATATATATATATATATATATATATATATATATATATACAGGATGTTATAGCATAATGTAACGCATGTTTCATGCGTTCGAATCAGTTCTCTTTAATTCATTGAAACGAAAGGAACCGAGTGAAAGGTTTATTTAAATTTCGAGAAAATTTTTTTGTTTTTCTTTCACTGTCATTACTTGTATAAATATTCTTTTTATTCTTTCCCCAATTTAGAAAATTCTCAAAAGGGTTTCCCCTGTCATTGACTATGATTCCCGTCCTCTTATTCCTGTGCGCTCTACACGTTGGAGCGCAGACCCTCTCAAATCACGGAGTCCTTTTCCGACCAATGGGCCCCATAATTCTTCAAGGCCCCACGTACACGTTTAGCGTACGTCTCAGCCTGAAGCCTTACTATCAAAACCTGCTGATGCTAGAGGGAAAAATTAATCACTTGATACTTCAATGCCGTAGAGAACAACAACGCTTGGAAAACCACAAGGAATGAGAACGCCTTAGACGATTGAACAACAATACCGCGGCCGAAACTATAAATGAACTCGAAATTCTCATAGACACCCTTCATGGTGTTCAGGAGCAGACCACCGCAACCAAACACGAGATTACAGCCTTTGTCACCACCCTAAATCAAGAAAATTATCTGTCGACACAAGCCTTGCCGAGGAAGAAGAAAGGTCTAATCGACGCCGTCGGAGGATTCCTGAACTTCGCATTCGGAACCACCAAACAGGGTTCAGTTGATGATGTGGTCCGTCGTATACAGATTATTGAGTCTAACGAAAAATCCGTCGCCGACAGTCTGAATTCCCACATCACACTACTAATGCTACGATTTACGACATCAGTAACCTGAAGAGGTACGTTAGACTCCTTAACTCAAACGTGGAATCATTTCAAGATACTGTGGGTGTGTATCCATCCAGGCTAGAGGAAGAGGTGAAGGAAGAAAAATACCTGACGTTCTTGTCCATCTTAGCCCACAGTTTGTCGACTTATACGGAAGGACTACACCTGCGGTTAAACCGTTTGAAAACGGCATTAGTTAATGCCAATAGAGGCCTCTTAGATTAATTTTTGTTTGAACTTTCCATCTGCCTCAAAGTCTTAAAGAGCATTGAGCCCAAAATGGGCCGACTCTTGCTGTACATTCTAAATGAAGCAACCATTCCCCTGTATTTCGAAGTCAGTCATGCCCGATTGAGAAAGGTGACCCCGGAAGAGCTACGAATCCTCATATTCGTGCCTTTAAAGGCCATTGAATCACCCATGACCCTCTTCATCGTGTCTCACCTACCTGTCTGGATTAACAAGGACAACCTTTATTCGGACATCCTCTCGGATGCTCGTTACCTTGGAGTGAGCAAAGATCGACTAAACTACGTCAAGTTCGAAGATTTAAATGGTTGCTCGACTGTAGAAGGAAATCATCATTGCAGCTCCCCAAATTTCATCTTCTCTAAAGGGTCAGATGAATGTTTAATCAGACTCTTCCAGACGGAAGGAGGAACGAACTTAACAACTTGCCATCGAGTTTTAAAGAAAGACGTCTCACCTGTGTTTATACGGCAACACCACCACATATATTATAGCGTGCCCCGAACAACCACGTTGCTACTCCGATGTCGAGACTAGGAAGCGGAAAGACAGGAAGTGCAAATCTCCAAGACTGGATTCCTCACCCTTCCAGAGGGATGCAGCGTCTTCACGGATCACAGACGAATCCCGTCTGTCTCCCTATTCTCCGACCCTCGGAATTTTTTCCTGAAACCGCACCTCCCTGAACCGCCCCGCGATCGCGTGATCACTTACATAGTGAACTCCTCATTTACGAAGGAAGCTTTACACCACTTCAATGCTTCCCTGTCTCAAGGAATAGATATCCGAGATATGACCAGGTATCTGCGAAGAGTCTCCCTCAAGAACTCGGACAAAGGAACGTCCTCTGCCATCTCCTACTCCACCCTCACCCTCTGTTTCATACTGGGAGTCGCCGTCATAGAAATTGCGGCCTGGAGATGTTGCTGTCGCCGAAGCCCCCACCGGTGCCGACTGCCAGGTTTGAAGCCCCGGCACTCGGCCCCGCTGAAGAAATACCAATGACTAGATCACCGACGCCCCCAAGAAGCCCTCCTCACCGACTTCGCTTTCCCCCAACGAGTCCAAGTTCCGTCAGAAGGTTACCCCCTGCAGTTCGGTCGTATCGTACGCTCGAATCGATACCTAACCTTGGCTACGAGGAAATGGGCTATTCCCGAAATTAAGGTTTTAATCATTCCCCAAATTAAACTTTCATGTTTCCCCTTTTTATAACTTGCGTTTAGTACCAGTGTGATTAGGAGAGTAACTTAATTAAATTAATTAAATTTAATAATAAAATTGAATTAAAATAATTAAAATTTTCATTCAGTGATTAGTGCTTAACTTAGTTGACAATTAATAATAAGTGTTTAATTTAGGAGCCTTACTGGAAATAAAAGGTTTGCTTGTAGTGTTAAGATAAGCGTTAAAAAAATAAATGGTTTGCTTATAGAGTAAATTCATCGCTAAGCAGAACCAGAACAAGCACCCGGAAAACACAAGAAATGGAACTAGATTGTCTCCCTGTAGAGCTTTTGCTTTTTATTTTTTCGTGTCTTCGAGTGCATCGTTATGTCCTACGGTTTGTGTCTCTACGATGGAGAAATTTGCTTTCCTCCAAACTCTCCCGGAAAGACCTAAACTTCAAGAAAATAAGTAACTCAAATTTGAGGTTCATTCTAAAAAATTATGCGCCCTTAAGGCCAAACGTAAACCGATTAAAAATTTCCACTTTTCATGGTTGTCGCAACTTTCGGACTAAAGAACTAAATTCTCTGAGAATCTTTTTCCATTTACGGGAACTACACTTAGACAAAATCCACTTTGAGTGTTGGTCGGAGAAGACATATAATCATTTCTTACGAGCATTCCCACTATTGAAAAAATTAACTTTATCAAAATGCAATTTCATTACCAATTTCATAAATTGTCTCTTTACTGCTAAGGACTTAGAGTCATTAGTTTTGAATAAAGTAAATTTTATAGGATTTAATGTAACAAAAAAATTACTCACTCTAATAAATGAACACGATTGGCTGAGAGACATGCACCAAACCGACGTGCCTCTGCGCGCTGGTTTCATAATCTTCCTTAAATGTATATACGAGGAGAAAGCTGCAACAACCAAGATCAGGGATGAAATTCCTTACTTCACTGGTCACTACCAGTTGGAAGAATATCGTAAAATTACCAACATTCACTTATTTAATATTCATCTATGGACGAATCCGGCGGACGCGGATAGTTCGGAATAGACCAAAGGATGTGAAAAACGCTCTGTACACTAATTATAAGGTACTCCATCTGTGTATTTCATATTTTCTTTCTTACTGTATTAGTTTTCTTTTATTGAAATAAAAGCACTTAAGATCATAAAGCTAAATTACGAAAGTTATCCTGCGAAAACAACTTTCTATAAATAAGGACAGGATGTACAAAATTGTTTTTAAAACAAACGATTCGAATGAAATATTTATTATTGAAATTTACTTAATAACGTTGCCTTATAACTAAATTATAAAGATAACATAAATTTCATCCAGTCGAACAATATAAATCCCGTAGTTAGAAAACAAAATGTGTTAGTTAATGAGGTTAAAAGATTTGGTATAAAAATGTTTTCCCCGTGTTCTTAGATTCACAAATAAATTAAGATTTGAAAGAGATTTTTCGTGTCATGCTGTCAATTAATTTAGTTATCCCGTATGGAAATTCAAAGGATCGCACTTAAAAGAGCGACCCATCGTACGAACTGTTTCCTCTAAGAAAATCATTTTCCTCCCAGAGTTACACGAGTTGATTGTCTTTAACCAGTAAAAACACATTTTCCATGATGTTAAAACAAATGAAAAAAGGCTGTAACATCAAAAGTTGTTTCGATTCTAGAATAGGAAATTTTCAATTTAAAAAGGGGCTTTTGCCCTTATAAAAAATCAGCATTTAAATTACCCTATGTAATATAAACCTTCCTACTATGTGTTTCTTTTCTTAAAACTAACCTTTCCTTTAAATATATATTGCTTGTACGGTGAGTCAACAGATATTTTGAATCCTTGTTCCCTGTGTATAGTTGAAGATGCATACATTTCAGTGCATACCAGGTAACTATGTGTATCCTTCCGATTGTAAATCCACTGATTCCCTAACCCACAATTTAAACGAGAATTCCCCAAAGTTACACGACTTTTCTCAATGCATTTCACGGCCGAAATTCAAAGAACAAAGATTTTAGTTACCCTTTAATTAGAGGAAAGAGCAAGTAAACTTTATCCTTAACCAATGTTCCCTTGAAAGGAATTACATAATTTACCTTTCCCCTGTACCGCACTTGACTCAATCAAGATTGCATTCTTAAAATCTCCATCCCCATTACTTTCCCAATTTCAGTTAAAGAAATACTGCTAATTTCGTAACCGTGCCGCTAGAAGTGTCGTAACGTTGCAGCTTCCCTGCGAAGACTTTTCTTAACCGTTTACAGTATCACTTTTTTAATGAGCCGATGGGCTCATAAAAAAAACTAATTCCGAAACCCCACCCCCCAGGCGAGTCAGATTGGAATAAGTAACACGAAATGAAAAAGAATCATTCTTATAGTTCTTCGTGAACATTTGTAAACAATCTTCGTTCTTCGCATCCGCACTTGGCGCGAAGGATTTATGTCAGTTTCGATGTTTTATTTTAATTTATTTTAATGAACAATCCGTGTGGAAAATTTGGGAGTACCGAAATGGAAGACCCACCTAATCTTGGATAAGCCATATTGACATAAAAAAAAATAACAATAAAAAATAAATCAGAAGAACTTGAACTCTTGCTGAGAAAAATTAAAAAGACACCAACGAAGAAACAAATATGGGATGAAATGAAAAAAGATCCCATAGCTAGAAATGGCAACATGGTTTTGGGAATAAGAAGAAAAAGATCGGGATAAGCTTAATAAGCAGAATAACAGGGAGGACGAGGAGGCGCGAGACGAAAGAAGCCGGAATAAAAATGTTCATTATTGGTGTCAAGAAATAAAACTTATATAAAATTTCAAGGTAAGAAGTTCATAAATTTCCCTTCGGTTATTAAATTTAGGTTAAATAAGCTGACATTTCAGCTGTAATTGTTTAACAAAAGAGTATGGAAGTCCTGTTTATGGACAAATAGCTAAGCTGGTTCATCTTTAGCCTAGGTCTTCCATCTCCAACGTAGCCTAGGTTGTGTTTAGGCTACTCTGGTTGGAGGAGGACCTATTTTCTTCATATCTAAAATGGTGGCCCGTGTGGGGAAGGGTTATTTGCTGTGAAAACCTTAACCTTGAATAAAATAAAATAAAATTTAAAAAAAAAAAAAAAAATACGCCTTATCAAACATTTTGACATCTGAACAGAATTTATTCCATGTTTGGCTTTTTCAAATATTTACAACATAAATAATAATAAATTACGAAGCCCAAACTAAAAACAAAAATAAGAAATAATTCAAATACTTCAAAACTTATCATTTGGTCATAAATGTGGTAAAATTCTAGAATAAAGGTAATCCGAAGCCTAGCCTATTTAACCAAAATAAAGCTTAACTATTGTATACATAATATAAAATAAAACTTATTTATAGAGTTGAAAGGGTGTTAGGATTTTGGTGACTTATTTTTGGAAAAATAAAATAAACAAAATATGGATGAATGTGAAGTAATTGAGGCAAAGATTAAATCATTAAAAAGGAAGAGATCAGCAAGGAAGGGAGTCATTACCAGGCTTGTAACTAGCTTTGATAGCAAAGAAAATCCAAATAAAAGAGATTATGATACTATTTTGGGTGGTTTAAATAGAATTAAACAGGCTATAATAATTATAGATGAGGAAATTGTTACAGAAACTGATGGATTAAATGTTGGTGAAGAGACATACACAGCACTTTTGTGTGAACAAGAACAGAATATTTTTGAAATAGATTCTCACATAAATGAATTATATGCTGCTTTAGATAATCTACCAAATAATTTAGAAGCTACAAATCAAAGTTTGATTGAGGCCTTCAGAAATGCATCCATTTCTAATGATGACAATAAACAACTAAAAGCCAAGTTACCATCATTACAAGTACCAATATTCAGTGGTGTAGTGCTAAATAAAGAAGTGAGGGAACGCATTTTGAAAGTGTTACTCAGATGCAGGGGGGACAATGGCGAGCGCGGCGGGCCCATACAGCTGGGGGTCCGGGGGCACTGTAAGCCCCCCGGGAAATCTTTTGAAATCTGACCAATTTCAGGGATATTTTGAGGTCATATGCACTGGATATTAGGATATATTCCAAGGTTGAAGATGCAGTATTTCCAGTGTCATTAGATATACGACATCCAGTACGATCAATAAAAATAGCTAACAGCTGGAATGATTAACTAAAAAAAAGTTAACAACTGGTACGCCGTGGTGACTGTTTCACCAGATCTTTATAGGCTACCATTGCCTCAGTCGAAGCTAAAAGAAATGAAACAGTTAATGATTCTTTCTCATATTTCTTCTATGGGTGGGAATTAAAATTTCATGACGTTAGAGATTTGTAAGTTCGGATTTATTTGAAATAGTGAGGGAACGCCGTTCCGTCTACCAAAAAAAGTAAGGGAACGCCGTTCCCACGCGTTCCCACAGCACTACACCACTGCCAATATTTGAGGGTGATCGAACAAAATTTCAGTCTTTTCTGGAAAAATTTGATAGTTTAATTGGCAACAAAGATTATATGACGCGTTCGGTGGAGAAGGGGCGAACGCCACAAAATTCGAAAAATGAGTTTTTTGTCGTATAATTATCCTTTAAAACCTTTGCTTTACCTATGCAAAAAATTAGATGTTAGTCTGCAATCTTTCACGGTAAAATTTAGGTTTTAATGTATCTCAGAGAAATTCACTCCGCATCATTGCTTCACATTGAACACATCTATCTACTTTCTGGTCACTCGACAATGCCCTGTGATGCTCAATTTGGCCAAATTGAACAAAATATAAAAAAATAATTACAGCAATAATTTACACCAAAAAGATTATGTTACGGCCATAACTACAGCCGTTTCGCAGCGCTTCCTAGTTGTAGAAATGAAACAGGCTGATTTTCTCGATTTTGACGTCCTAAAAACGTGCATTGTCATTAGGAAATCAACAACTACTAAATTTACAGATGCAAGAAAGTTAATATTTGACTTTCAACACAAAGAAGGCTACGTAATATCTACTGCATACCGCACAACCCCAGATAATAGCCATCCCGTCAGACTGCAGAAAGGGAAAAAATCCTACAGTGTCAGTTTATTCAATCTAGCCCAGCAGACACTGCAACCAAAGTATTCCCAATTGCTGCCAATAACTAAGGAAAAAATAAAAGATCTCAAAGAATTATCAGACCTAATGCCTGCAACTGCAGTAAACTATTATACAAGATTGTTAAAGGAACTGGAAGAAACCGAAACAGTTGAAGCAGGTAATACAACATTCGACGAAGAGGACCAAATAATGGATTACACCAGTTAACATCAGAAGCTATCAATAAATAATATTGTAAAATTTCTTAGCGTTTTATTATATCGACATATTACACAACAATATTTTACTCAAATATGTGTTCAAATTCATACAACATTTCAATAAACAGGAAAAATACAAAGGTTTAAAGTTTACAAACTTTAACTGCATTTTGTGGCATAATTCGAAAATGTTGCGTTCGCCCCTTCTCCACCGAACGCGTCATATATCTGATGTTGACAAATTCAGTTATCTGCTTAATTATTTAAAGGGCCCAGCCCTAAAACTGGTTGATGCCTTACCGGCAATAGGCAGCTCGTATAAAATAGTTCTCAAATTACCAGAAAGAAATTTCCTAAATAGAAAAGAAATAGTAAATGATTTAGAAATAAAATTAAAAAATATAAAACCAGCCAAGGATAACCATCAGGATCTGTACAATTTCTATTGTGAAATTGAATGCATGTTAGGTCATCTACAAAATAATGACATAGATCTAGAGAAATCAGCATGGTTTATCCAAGCCATAATATTTGATTGTTTACCTACCCAAATTAGGGATATTTTCCAAAGAATAACGGGAAATACATACCCTACCCTTGGTGAAATAAGGAATGAATTTCCAAATGTTTTGTCAATGTACAAATCTTCAAAGATTGATTCACAAACAAAGATTGATTCACAAATAAACCAAACAAAGATTGATTCACAAATAAACCAAACAAAGAAAATTCAAACAAAACCAAAGCCACAACCGCAACAACAACAAAAAGACAAATCAGAACAAAAAGTGATAGGTCTAACTCCTACACTACAAAATTTTAATGTTACGACAGAATTTGTACGTAAGTGTAAATTTTGTTCGGCTGATGATCACAATAGCACACGATGTACTAAATATGTAGACTTAGAATCCCGGATAAACAGGTGTTCTCAGTTAAACCTTTGTACTAAATGCACAGCTGCAGGACATACTAACAAAGACTGCAAAACAAAAATAAGATTCAAATGTGTTAATTGTGGAAGTTTAAATCATGTCTCTTGTCTTTGTGATTCATTTAAAAATTCAAATAAACAAAAACCAAAGAAAAATGAAAAAACATTTAATGGACATATATCAATAAATAATGTCAATAAAAATTCTAGTGTACTCCTACCTACAATAACCTTGGATTTAAAAATAAAAAAGGTGGGACAACTCCTATAAGATGTCTAATAGATTCTTGTTCCCAACAAACATTTGTAGATCAATCATTAGTTAATCAATTAGGCCTACAAACTCATAAAAATGAACAAGAATTGTGTATAACATCATTTGTCAAAGAAAACGAACAGAAAGAAAAATATAGTACAGTCAATTTAGATCTGGATATACCCACAGAGAATAAAACAACAAACATAGAAGCAGTAGTCATTGAACAAGTTGGTCAACAAAAATTTAAAATACCAAATTTAAAACAAGTAATACAACAACTTAAAAAGCAATATAAAATTGCAGATAGAAATTTAAATGATGATACAATAGATAATGTTCAAATGTTAATTGGAGCTGATTATATTCACTTAATTCAGAAGGGCATAGTCAGAATAGGAGATGGGATGGCTCTAGATACTCACTGGGGTATAGCTCCACTGGGACACATAGATAAATATAAAATAACAATGAAAAATAAAAATATATGACTAACAAACTTGCCCTATTATGACAAGGTCTTACACAACTCAAATAATGACATAAATACTGAAATATTAAATAAATCATTAACAACTGAAGAATTAGATAAAGGTGTACAACAGCTCTGGCTATTAGAGTCAGTGGGGGTGCAAGATGGTGATCATACAGATGAAAATCAATTAATGGTTGAAAATTTTGAAAATACCATCATGTATGAAAATGGCCATTATTCAATTGAACTACCTTGGAAGATCAATAGTCCAAAATTAAATGATAATCTAAAGGTAGCTAAAGGTCATCTCTATAATTTGATGAAAAGATTAAAAAATGACAATAGAATTAAAATGTATGATGATGTTTTCAAGGACCAGTTAGAAAAAGGCTTCATTGAGGAAGTTAAAGATCACCCCTTTAAAAAAGACAACTGCCATTATCTTACTCACACAGGAGTCTATAGAAAGGATGCACCCACAACAAAACTTAGAGTTGTGTATAACTGTAGTCTTAAAGATGGCAATAAGCATAGCTTGAATGACTGTCTCATAGAGGGGCCTAATCTTATTTCAGACCTTGTAAAAATCCTTCTAAGATTTAGATTAGATGACTATGCAGTTCAAAGTGATATAAGCAAAGCTTTTTTGAGAATTCATCTGAAAAATGACTATGACAAAGATCAACTAAGATTCTTGTGGTTTAATGATCCATATGACTTAAATAAAGGGTTTAAAACATTTAAATTTAATGTGGTTTTGTTTGGAGCAAATGCAAGTCCTAGTTTACTGGCTTTAACCATCAAACATCACTTAAATTTGTATGATGAAAATGATTTAACTGTTCAGTTCTTGAAAGATCACTTCTATGTAGATAACCTTGTAGGATCAACCAAAACAGAGTCAGAATTAAATGAAGTTTACATAAAAGCAGATAAAATAATGAAAGAAGGTAATTTTGAATTAAGAGAGTGGATCACAAATAATGAGAGACTAAATCAAAAAATAAAATCAGAAGACAAAGGATTGACAGAACCAACAAACAGGGTGAAAACATTAGGCATGATCTGGGATTTGAACTCAGATTCTAAAGTTCATGACTCACTCTGCACAAAAGGCTACACCTTAGATACAACAGCTAACACAAAAAGAAAGATCTTATCCGAAAGTTCAAAAATATTTGATCCTATGGGTTTACTCCTTCCTTCTACTATCAGATCCAGGGTTCTTTTACAAGAATTTTGGAAACAGAAAGTAGACTGGGATGATCCTATAACCAATAAACAACAAGATAGCTGGAAAAGGTTAGCTAAAGATCTCAATAAACTACAAAACATAAATATTCCCAGAGTTTGTGGACACAGAGATACACCTCAAACCTTGCATGTATTTGGCGATGCCAGTGAAAAGGTGTATGGCTGTTGCGCTTACCTTGTAGGTGAGGATGGCAGCCATTTGATCTATGCCAAGGGGAAAGTAACACCCTTAAAACAAAAGAAAACTATTCCTCAGCTTGAACTACTTGCAGGTTATCTAGCTGTAAAAATAACAGTATTTCTCCATGAAGTCTATCATGATGTAAACATCACAATACATATATTTGGCTTGACAGTCAAATCTGCTTGGCATGGATCAACTCTGATGAGTTAAACTCAAAAAACATCTTTGTCCGTAACAGATTAAGAGACATTAAAGAAGCTAGACAAAATTTGGACATAACCTTCAGATACATTCCAACAAAACAAAATCCTGCAGACTTTCTTACAAGAGGATTATCCTGTAAATTACTAAAATCCAACAAAAATTGGTTTCATGGACCTGAATTCATTCAGGATGAAACAATGTGGCCAGCAGAACAAATTAATGTAAAACTTAACATGATAACCACAAATAAAGTTGAGCCACTATTAGATTATAACAATTATTCTGACTTTGGCAAACTTGTAAGGGTAACATCTTACTGTCTCAGATTCATTCACAACTGTTTAAAGAAAATAAATAAACAAAGAAATAATGATAATGAAATGTATACAAGTCTAGCTACCAAATATTGGATTAACCACATACAACAAACAGAATACAAAAATGAAATAGATTTTCTAACAATTGGTAAACAAATGAACAAAGTACCCTCTGTGGTAATAAACTTGAATCTTACATTGACAAAGATGGCTTATTAAGATGTAAGGGTAGATTAAACAAATCACAAATCACATATAACAGTAAACAACCCCTTCTTCTTCCTAGGTTCCATCACATTACAACCCTAATTATTAGAGAGAAACACAATGAACTTTATCACATGGGCGTTCCACAAACATTAAATGCCATTAGAAAGTTGTATTGGATACCCAAAGGCAGAATGACTGTAAAGACAGTTTTGAATAACTGTGTCACCTGCAAAAGGATTCATTCCAGATCTTTCAGGAAGACCAATCCTCCTGATTTGCCAACAGAGAGAGTCACCTTTAATAGGCCTTTTGAAACAGTTGGCATAGACTATACAGGAAGTTTGATGTTGGTCTGGGAACCAGAACAAAAAATGTACATCATACTTTACACGTTCATCTTCTAGAGCAGTCAGCTTAGACATAGTGAGTGATCTCTCCGCAGAATCATTTGTCTATAGCTTTAGAAGATTTTGTGCTAAGCATTCTGTACCCAAAATTGTTTGGACAGATAATGCAACCTATTTCAAGGCTGGTGAAAACCAAATAAATGACATATTACAAAATTCACATACCATAACATATCTACAAAATAACAAAATAAAATGGAAATACATCCCTGTTGCATCACCATGGTATGGAGCAATCTGGGAAAGGAATATCCAAACAATAAAGAATTGCCTAAAGAAATCAATAGGTAAAAAACAAATTGAATTCTTTGAACTTCTCACTCTCATTAGTGAAATTGAGAATGTTGTCAATAACAGACCTCTTACTTATGTAGGGGATAATATTAATGATGTAGAGCCTCTCACCCCAAATCATTTGATTAAGGGAGAAGTCATTAACCTTCTACCTGATTACAATATCTCCTTGGATGATCCACCTTGGAGTGATAATAATCATGATTTGCAAAATAGATTATCACAAATAACAAATATAAAAACAAAATTTAAAAAGCAATGGAGTGATGAATACCTTGTTGGGTTGAGAGAAAGACATAAATATATACAAAACAAAGACTGGGTTAATAAATCAGGGTAGGAGATGTAGTTCTAATTAGACAAAATACACCAAGACAGTGTTGGCCATTAGGTAGAGTTTTAGAACTAAAAACTGGGGAAGATGGATTAACCAGGGTTGTAAAACTTAAAACTGCTTCAGGTGAAACTATAAGAGATGTATCACTCTTATACCCCCTAGAAGTAGGACCAACTACTGTTAACAAAAATGATCATGAAGATGAATCTATAATAGATTCTGATGATGATCAAAATTTGACCCAAACTATACCAAACCTAACCTGTTCAATAAATGATGTAACTAGTCCTACTACTACAATAACCTATACCACAAATAGTAGACCACAACATTCAACTGCTCTACAAGCTAGGCAGATGTTACAACAAAAGATAAGGGCTGGAGTATTGTAATATTTCCTATGGAAAATAAATTAAAATGCAACACCCTTTATGTTTATTATTGGTGTCAAGAAATAAAACTTATATAAAATTTCAACGTAAGAAGTTCATAAATTTCCCTTCGGTTATTAAATTTAGGTTAAATAAGCTGACATTTCAGCTGTAATTGTTTAACAAAAGAGTATGGAAGTCCTGTTTATGGACAAATAGCTAGGCTGGTTCATCTTTAGCCTAGGTCTTCCATCTCCAACGTAGCCTAGGTTGTGTTTAGGCTACTCTGGTTGGAGCAGGACCTATTTTTTCCATAATCCGTTTCTGAATCTGTATTGTGAATCTGTATTCAAACTGGGCTCTCAATGTTTCAGATATTTATTTTAGATCGTCATTTAGTTCATTATTTCTCTTCCTCAAGGTCCCGATGGCGTCGCTTGTTTTTGTTTCCCTTTTCGCATAGAAGCAATTTGGATTTTTCCTTTATTCTTTCAATACGTCAACAATAGAAATCCAGTAAAAAGTGTCTTGGGGCCGTTGAAAAATGTTAACGGAGAGATAGTTTCTGAAAACAAATGGCTACCTTGTTAAACGAATTTTTTATGTCAATTTTTACTATAGAAGATGTAACGAATATCCCTACGGTCATAGACATAATACCTTTTCATAATGGTAATATTTTGAAGGGCCGGATTCCATATATCCCATACAACTAAAAGAATTAAAAGATAGCATTGTTATGCCGCTAACAAAAATTTTTAATGCGTCTATTTCTGAGGGGTGCGTACCAGATAATTTCAAGTTAGCAAACGTAACACCTATCTTTAAGAAAGGCGATAAAGGTGGGGCGGGAAATTATAGGCCAATCAGTTTAACGTCTGTTGTAGGTAAGCTACTGGAATCAATAATTAGGGATCGCATAGTCGAACATTTAGAATTGCATAACTTAGTTAGAAATACGCAGCACGGTTTTAGGCGAAACAAATCTTGCTTAACTAATCTTTTAGAATTTTTTCAAAGCGTGGTTGATGTAGTGTATTTAGATTTCCAAAAAGCGTTTGAAACTGTACCGCACAAAAGACTCATTGAAAAAACTAAGGTTCATGGAATCAGGGGTGTAGTAATAAATTGGCTAGAAGAGTGGTTGCGAGGTAGGAAACAGAGGGTGGTCGTTAATGGAGTGGAGTCGTGTTGGGCTAATGTAGCGAGTGGCGTTCCTCAGGGTTCTGTATTGGGCCCCTTGCTTTTTCTTATATAGGGGTGTCAGGAAATGATTGCCCCCCTGTAGAGCAAAAAGTAGAAGAGATAGATAAAAACCGGCGAGACCACTTGAAAGAGCGTTAAAATCTGAATAAAACCCATTATATTCTATTCCTGTGATTTTAATTCTTACCATTTTTTTCCCCACAGAAACCATGGCATCTATTTTGAACGATTCAGAGAAAAAGCGAGTTCTTGACCGCATTCGAGCTGTCACATTTCGTGAAGCAAAGGAAGCTGGTGCAACTTTCATAACTCGACACTGGGTGGCTGAGAGATTAAAAAGATCAGAAGACTTTGTCAAAAGGAATTGGAATAAGAATCCTGAAGATTGTGAAACAGAATTTCGAGGAGGAAGACCGGAGAAATTATCTCAAGAATCGAAAGACATTGTGCTTGTTGCATCACGGCGCCGAAAGAAGAGCTGCTCTGAGGTAGCGAAAGAGATACTTATCCGTCGTGGTAAGATAGTCAATCGGCAACTTGTGCATCAATTTCGAGTTCGCCAAGGCTTGAGTGCTTGGCATGAAATAGCTAAGCCACGGAAGAGTGATCTTAATATTGAAGATCGGCTATGGTTTTGTGATTATCTTGAGGAATGGACGGAAGACGATTTCCTTCACTTGGTTGTCAGCGATGAATTCTTCGTTTATGTCTCCAGAAAACCAAATTTTCAGAATGATCGGGTTTGGGCAACAACTCCTGATGAAGTCCCAGACGACCAGAAGTATAGAGAAATCGTAAAAAATCCAGCATGTGTGGGTGTTTTCATTATGTTCTCTATTCGGAAGCTCATCTGGGTTATCAAACCAAGAGGAACCAGTTGGGATGGGCCTTATTTTCGAAATGTAATTTTAGCCCAACATGTAATTCCGTTTTTGAAAGACCCCGAGTGTGTTTTGGATGTTGAACAGGCAACCTTTCTTCACGACAAAGCCCCCTGTATGAAAGCACTTGCGACTCAACAACTGCTTAAGGACAATAACATTGATTTTTTCGGAAATAATGAATGGCCTGGCAATTCTCCCGATCTTAATGTCTGTGAACATGTAGGATCCATCATGAAGGATCGGGTGGAGTCCTTAATGCTGGAACAACCCATTCAGAATCGGTATTCAACAGAAATTATGACTGCAAAGATCAACGAAGTCCTTGAAGAAATGAGTCATGATACCGATCTCTTTGAGACACTTCTGAGATCATACCCCCGTCGATTAATGGCCGTCAGAGCTGCAAATGGGGGCAACACCCGATATTAAAACAAGTGTTTTTTATTCAAAATTAAACGCTCTTTCGCGTGGTTTTGTCTGCTTTTTTCTATTCCTTTCAGTTTCTTCTGTACAGGGGGGGCAATCATTTCCTGACACCCTTTATATTAACGATTTAGATGTCGGCCTAGTCAGTACAGTTTCAAAGTTTGCGGATGACACGAAGCTGGGTGGTAGGGCTATTATTGACGAAGAGAGCGGTAAAATCCAGGAAGATCTGAATAAAATCGTTGATTGGTCAGTCACATGGCATATGAGATTTAACGTCGATAAGTGCAAAATTTTACATATAGGTTCGCTTAACAGTAATTTTGCGAAGAGTATGTCAGGGAAAGAGTTAACAAGCGTAGAGCAGGAAAAAGATTTAGGAGTTATAGTCACTGGTGACTTAAAAGTAGCAAAACAAAGCACATCAGTGGTCAATAAAGCGAACAAAGTGTTAGGTTTTATAGCTCGAAATTTTGAGTACAAATAATGTTATAATGTTATAATCTTATAATATTATAACATTATTTGTACTCAAAATTCCGAGATATAAAACCTAACACTTTGTTCGCGCGATATTATAGTTCCTCTTTATAAATCAATAGTTAAACCCCATTTGGAGTACGCGATCCAATTTTGGAATCCGCATATGCGCAAAGATATAGACAAAATCGAAAGAGTTCAAAGACGAGCAACTAAGATGATTCCATCGCTTAGGTCATAGTCGTACGAGTATAGGCTTAAGGATTTAAAATTGACTACACTCGAGACTAGGAGGCTAAGGGGTGATCTAATCCAGGTTTTCAAAATTATGAATGGGTTCGATAACGTACATAGAGATAGCTTTTTGAAATATCTCAATATAATAGGACTAGAAATAACCGGTGTAAGTTGACAAGGAGAAGGTTCGAGACAGCAGTTGCCAAAAACTTTTTACGCATAGAATAGTAAATAGCTGGGATAGTTTGCCGGTAGAAGTAATTAGTAGCACGTCTATAAACATGTTTAAAAATCGATTAGACGCATATGTTGATAGATTGGGTATAGTTTAAGGTAGTAAAATTAAGGCTTTTTGGTTCGGAACCCACGTAAAATTGTAGGTCCACTCCGCCACTACAGAGGACATGCACAGTACACAATTACGAAGACAGTTAGGTAGACCAGCCATGAGTGGATCCTAGGGTTTTTGTTGGTCTGAAACATTATAACATTATATATATATATATATATATATATGAAAATTATTTCACGAAAGTAACACGTGAATAATGTTTATGATGAAAAGAATCACGAAGGAAAAGAAAACACCGAATGGTGCTCAAGCGCTTTGACTAATGGTTCTTTCTTCACACACAGACAATACTGGGGGACCTTCCCTCTAGGTCTGGTGAATGAGCGAATTGACTCTTGCACTCGCTGCCACGCATATCCAGGTACACCGGCCTCATCTGTTCCCGTACTGGGCCAAGCATCTAGTCTTCTTCTGAAGAGTTTAACTTTCTGCCTGCTGTGGTGCTCTTAAGATTATTTGGAAGCTGGTTAAAAAGTCTTGGTTCCCTGAAAACTAAGCTATTTTCCTTCAATGTTGAATAGCTCCAATGCCTCTCGCTTAATTTGGGGACACTACATTATATATATAATATATATATATATGCACTAAAATCACAAAATAACACGTGACCTTATTAATCAGCAAACAACCACAAGGAAAAGGAAACACAAAGTCCGAGCGCTTTCGTGATATATTCACATTATCAAGGAGGAACAGAAAATAGACGGAGATTACAAAGTAAATGAGTTAAATAGACAAGCAAAAAATTCACAATCGGCACCTCAAATTAAATGCCTTAAAGCCCTCTAAAGATTTTTTCAATTGATAACATAATCTGTAGGCTGCTAAATTACAAATTTAAAAGAAGTATACTGTATAGATGAAATTAGACAAAAAAAAAACTAATACAGAGAACAAAAATTATTATAATGGTTATTAACACTAATATTTAATTAAAGCACGCAATTAATTGGCAAGAATTTAATGAAAAACGAATAGATAACGTAGATAACAAATAGATAACATAATCTGTAGGCTGCTAAATTACTATATAGATGAAATTAGACAAAACACCAGTACAGAAAACAAAAATTATTACGATGGTTATTAACACTAATATTTAATTGAAGTAGGAAATTAAGTGGCCCGAAAATAATGAAAACAAAGGGAATGTTGCCATCGTCTTACAGATTATTACAAAGTTTCTACAAACAGTGGAAAAAAAATTGTTTTCCCAAAAGCAACCCAGTTCAAAAGTCCAATAAACCCCCAGCAACCAAAGATTATACACGAAAGAAATATTACAATTAAAATAGACACATAAGAATGTTAACAGTTCTTACAATAATATTTATTTATTTAACCAGGGCAAACCATTAAGGGGCAAGAATGCAGTTAAGAAAACAGTAGGCCCTTCGCCAGCTTTCTGACAATGCACGAATCTAATTTGTACAACCCAGGGCTAATATTAAGGACCAAATCCGCATTATTCTTGATCACACTTGATTCCAGTATATTTCTGCTAACAATAGATTTACTAAACCTTAATTTGGAAGCATTTTTCCAATCAATGGGATGATTAGTATCTCTTACGTGAATGAAAATGGCGTTAGATCCCTGGCCACTTCTTATACTGTATTGATGCTGTTTAATACGTACCTCAAGGGTCTTACCAGTTTGGCCAATGTAAAATTTATTACATATTGTGCAAGGGATTTTATATACACAACCATGTTCACTTAAAGGGGAGTTCTTAATCAATGAATTCTTAATTACATCTAAATTTTTTAACGCAATATTTACGTTAAAAGTCCTCAGCAGATTCGGCAGATCAAGGAAATTTTCTCTGAATGGTAACACTAAAACATTTTTTGTGTTATAAGGAATCTTATCCTTTACTTCGTAGAAGGTTTTCTTTGCCATTTTTAAGGACTTATCTATGCAGTTCTTTGGGTATTTTAAATCAAAAGCAATTTTGTATATTTTACTAATTTCGTCGTCAATGAACTCAGGGCTACAAATTCGTAGGCCTCTTAGAAACAAAGTAGAAAGAACGGATCGTTTTACATTAATGTGGTGATCAGAATAATAATGTATATAGGAACAATTACACTGGTCAACAAAGATTTTTCATCAGAGTAAATTTTGTGGTGGCTGGATATCATTTTTCACACTGATTCCAAAACTGCATTCAGATTGTTTCTAGCACGTATAGTTTTCAAGATGAAGGCATATATATAACTACACAGATTTAACCATTTTAAATAGGCAAAATACTAATATTTCAACATTTGATTGTGTTTATTTTATTGTGTTTTTTTTAGTTTATTCATCTTATTGATTTCAATTATCTTAATTATACATCTTATGTATTCCAGGTGTGAGCTTTTACGTCTAGCAGCATTGTGATTCAGGCAACAACGCCGTGCTTTGTGTGTCAAAAGATCAGTCCAGTCCAAGAACTTGTTGTGTCAAGTTGGTGTACATTTTTTTTGAATTTATAGTTTGCTCAGGTCAGTCAACATGCCTCGACAATGTAAGAATGACCCCTGAAAGCAGTTCTTTTGCATAATGGTAATATAATGCCATCCATCTCCATTGCCCATTCCGTCCATCTAAAAGAGACATATGACAATATGGATATACTACTTAAGGCAATCAAATACGACAGTCATCAATGGAATGTTTGTGGAGATCTAAAAGTTATAGGAATGCTTATGGGTATGCAGTCAGGATTCACAAAATTTTGTTGTTTCCTTTGCCTGTGGGACAGTCGCGCCACTATAGAACATTACACCAAAAGTGACTGGCCATTTCGGTATACATATGTCCCAGGGATAAGCAATGTCCAGTCTGTCCCTTTAGTGGATCCCAAAATATCTATCTGCCACCTCTTCACATTAAACTTGGTTTAATGAAGAATTTTGTTAAAGCAATGGGTAAAGTCAATTCTGAAGGGTTCCAATACCTTTCAAGGAAATTTCCGAAGGTTACTGCAGCAAAATTGAAGGAAGGAATTTTTGTTGGGCCACAAATAAGGGAGGTTTTGAATGACACTGAATTTGAAAAAGTCCTAAGTCCGCTGGAATTGAAGGCTTGGCTGGCGTTCAAATGGATATGTGAAAACTTTCTTGGAAGCAAAAAGTCACCTGCGTATAAGGATGGAGTCAAGAACCTCCTTGATGCCTTCAAAGAAATGGAGTGTCGAATGTCGTTAAAAATTCACTTCCTGCATTCCCACTTAGATTTCTTTCCTGAAAACCTTGGTGCAGTGAGTGACGAGCAAGGAGAGCGCTTCCATCAAGATATTCAGATGATGGAGAAGCGCTACCAAGGATATTGGAATGAAAGCATGATGGCGGACCATTGTTGGATGCTGTATCGTGACAATCCAGGCCAAATTTACAAAAGGAAATCACACTCACAGCGCTTTTAATAAAATAATGTATATATTCTTTATTTATAAGTACATTGAATAAAGTATATGATGTATTTGTTGTTTAGCATTCCTAAATTTTCTTATAGCAATATCAAAAACTTAAAAATATCAAAACCAGTGTATCTATATAACTCTACGTGCTAGAAAAGAAATAAAACCAGATTCGGAATCAGCGCGAAACATGCATTAAGAAAAGTGTGATCATGTTTGTGATGAGAAAAAAAAGTTTCATTTTGTTGGCCAGTGTTATTAGTGGGTTTTCTGTAAATATTGTACTTAAACTTTTTTCCAGACCTATATATTAAAACATCTAAAAAAGGGATCGAAGAATCTTTTTCTATTTCAACTGTAAAATTGATAGAGGGAATTAAATTGTTAAGTTTGGGTAAGAATTCATTGAGATTTAAAGTCACTGGCCAAAGACAAAGAACATCATCTACATATCTAAACCATGGAACATAATTTGGCAGAATCTTCCTTAATAACTTACTTTCAAAAAACTCCATATATAAGTTACTCAAAATGGGGGAGAGAGGGTTTCCCATCGCCATACCAAATTTCTGCCTAAAATATTCATTATTGAACACAAATTTTGAGTCTACTATGCACAACTTAATTAATTCTATAATTGTGGCCACAGGTAATGGCACAATTTCACAATCACACATAAATAATAATGTAGACCTTGTGGAAAAATTAAATAGTATCAGTGTCAATTACAATTTTAGATTGGTAAGCTTTGATGTTACCGCTTTATTTACAAGAGTCCCGGTGGAGGATCTATTAGTGTTTCTTTCGGAAGAATTGGTTAAGCATAATTTGCCATTACCTGTGGCCACAATTATACTGTAGAATTAATTAAGTTGTGCATAGTTGACTCAAAATTTGTGTTCAATAATGAATATTTTAGGCAGAAATTTGGTATGGCGATGGGAAACTCTCTCTCCCCCATTTTTAGTAACTTATATATGGAGTTTTTTGAAAGTAAGTTATTAAGGAAGATTCTGCCAAATTATGTTCCATGGTTTAGATATGTAGATGATGTTCTTTGTCTTTGGCCAGTGACTTTAAATCTCAATGAATTCTTACCCAAACTTAACAATTTAATTCCCTCTATCAATTTTACAGTTGAAATAGAAAAAGATTCTTCGATCCCTTTTTTAGATGTTTTAATATATAGGTCTGGAAAAAGTTTAAGTACAATATTTACAGAAAACCCACTAATAATTGTTCCTATATATATTATTATTCTGATCACCACATTAATGTAAAACGATCCGTTCTTTCTACTTTGTTTCTAAGAGGCCTACAAACAGAGCTGGGCAATAAATACATTGAATGTATTTAAATACTAAATACTAAATACATGGGAGAAATGTATTTAAATACTAAATACTAAATACATTTTACGAATGTATTTAGATACTAAATACAAAATACATCAATTGTATTTAAATACATTTGTAAATACATTTTAAATACATACAAATTTTAACATATGCATTCACTAACTCACTAAGCCATGACACGCACACGATAAAGAAATCAACCGCTTTCGACTAAGAGTGGCACACAACTGATTGAACTGACACGTTGAAACATGAACCATGCTGTACTACACTGTCGACGCGTCGTACTGTGCTAGTACAGAACGAGTATTAAACCAGTAAAAGTATTTACATTTTTATATTTTGAGTATTTAAATACATTGTATTTAAATACTCATTAAAGTATTTAAATACTATATTTAAATACATAAAAACAATGTATTTATAAATACAGTTCTAAATACACAAATGTATTTAAATACGTATTTAAATACAAATGTATTTAAATACTGCCCAGCTCTGCCTACGAATTTGTAGCCCTGAGTTCATTGACGACGAAATTAGTAAAATATACAAAATTGCTTTTGATTTAAAATACCCAAAGAACTGCATAGATAAGTCCTTAAAAATGGCAAAGAAAACCTTCTACGAAGTAAAGGATAAGATTCCTTGTAACACAAAAAATGTTTTAGTGTTACCATTCAGAGAAAATTTCCTTGATCTGCCGAATCTGCTGAGGACTTTTAACGTAAATATTGCGTTAAAAAATTTAGATGTAATTAAGAATTCATTGATTAAGAACTCCCCTTTAAGTGAACATGGTTGTGTATATAAAATCCCTTGCACAATATGTAATAAATTTTACAATGGCCAAACTGGTAAGACCCTTGAGGTACGTATTAAACAGCATCAATACAGTATAAGAAGTGGCCAGGAATCTAACGCCATTTTCATTCACGTAAGAGATACTAATCATCCCATTGATTGGAAAAATGCTTCCAAATTAAGGTTTAGTAAATCTATTGTTAGCAGAAATATACTGGAATCAAGTGTGATCAAGAATAATGCGGATTTGGTCCTTAATATTAGCCCTGGGTTGTACAAATTAGATTCGTGCATTGTCAGAAAGCTGGCGAAGGGCCTACTGTTTTCTTAACTGCATTCTTGCCCCTTAATGGTTTGCCCTGGTTAAATAAATAAATATTATTGTAAGAACTGTTAACATTCTTATGTGTCTATTTTAATTGTAATATTTCTTTCGTGTATAATCTTTGGTTGCTGGGGGTTTATTGGACTTTTGAACTGGGTTGCTTTTGGGAAAACAATTTTTTTTCCAGACTGTTTGTAGAAACTTTGTAATAATCTGTAAGACGATGGCAACATTCCCTTTGTTTTCATTATTTTCAGGCCACTTAATTTCCTACTTCAATTAAATATTAGTGTTAATAACCATTATAATAATTTTTGTTTTCTGTACTGGTGTTTTGTCTAATTTCATCTATATAGTAATTTAGCAGCCTACAGATTATGTTATCTATTTGTTATCTACGTTATCTATTCGTTTTTCATTAAATTCTTGCCAATTAATTGCGTGCTTTAATTAAATATTAGTGTTAATAACCATTATAATAATTTTTGTTCTCTGTATTGTTTTTTTTTTTTTTTTTGTCTTATTTCATCTATACAGTATACTTCTTTTAAATTTATAATTTAGCAGCCTACAGATTATGTTATCAATTGAAAAAATATTTAGAGGGCTTTAAGGCCTTTAATTTGAGGTGCCGATTGTGAATTTTTTGCTTGTCTATTTAACTCATTTACTTTGTAATCTCCGTCTATTTTCTGTTCCTCCTTGATAATGTGAATATATCACGAAAGCGCTCGGACTTTGTGTTTCCTTTTCCCTGTGGTTGTTTGCTATATATATATATATATATATATATACTGTATATGGCTGAGAAGCACAATTCTAAGGAATGGAGTATTTTTAGCGATTCATCAAATTTGAGTTTGAAAGCTGTACTATCGCACAACGGTAATATTTATTCTTCGGCTCCGTCTGCACATAAAATTCATATGAATGAATCCTGTAACAATAAGCAATTACTTTTGAAACATATTGTCTATGATAAACACTCCTGACATATCTGTAGTGATCTGAAAGTGGTTGCACTTCTCTTTGGCTTAGAGTTTGGATACACAAAGTTCTCTTGTTTCTTCTACAAGTGGGTCAGCAGAATTAAAGAGAGTCATTATGCACAGAAAGAGTGTCCACTTCGGCAAAATTTAGTTCCAAAGTTGAGTTTGAAATCCTGTTAATGAAAGTATAGTTTAGTAAACTAATTGAAAATTATATTAATTGGCGAGTGCGGTATATATACAAATATATAGGCTACGTATTATGTGCTGTCCTGTTGAAAACAAGTGAAAGCTCAAATTAAAACAGTGCATGTTCGGCAGTGTATATATATATATATATATATATATATATATATATATATATATATATACCGTACATATATATATATATATATATATATATATATATATATATATATATATATATTAAGCTGAATATGGCGCAGAATCTTTCAAAGCACTTTGTAATTGTGGACCATATTTAAAAAAGAACATATATATCTATATTTATTTGGGCACAATTATGACGGAAATATGAAGTTTCGATAAGCAAGAGGGTTAGCAATAGGCCTATAAATATTGCTGGATAGAATACCCTTATACTTATTATATACTGTGTATATATATATATATATATATATATACACACACAAACTCAGAATGGTCCCCTGAGAAATTTATATGTTAAACACAGACGGTGCATGGAACAAGGAACTCTTCTGGGAAAATCCACTATAGTCCGAATAAGTAATGGTAAATGACAAATACCATAGTTTTTTTTTCATGATGCTAGCCCGACGTGGGGCTAGCATCATGAAAAAGAAAAACTATGGTATTTGTCATTTACCATTACTTATTCGGACTATAGTGGATTTTCCCAGAAGAGTTCCTTGTTCCATGCACGGTCTGTGTTTAACATATATATATATATATATAATTACACAGTAATAGACGGGATGGCTATACAGTATTATCTCCGTTTATTTACGTGTGCTGATTCAGGAAATGTATAGTCTAAATATCAGTACATACATACAAATAGTAGATCATTAAAATTTTGAAATTACGTTGTCTTTAACATTTAAAGACAAATTTCAGATTTTTTCCATGTTATGGGAACCACCATTTTTTTTTAAGTAAATACATGGTTTTGCAGCATTTTTTATGCTGATTCCAAATATATTATTTTTTTCAGGAGAAATAAAAAATAAGAAATTTATAGTCAATAAATTTTTATTTTTTATACATATATGCCACGATGACGTCATTTGTACGATAACGTCATCGTAAGCGTTCAGTTAGGGCCTAATAGCCTATTTCTAATAGTTCAAATCAGTTGTTAATTTACCTTGAATGAAAATATTTGCTTCCACTTGACAATATGGAAAATTATAACCTAATTTGGCTAGCAAGAAATATCACATGTGAAGAAGATGCATTAAAGTTTCTACAACAGAATGATGTTATTCCTAAAACCAAACAATGTAATAATAAACACAAAATGTCGATAACCAAAAGAAGCGACAGTAAATGCTGAGTGGAATGGCGGTGCTCAAAACAAACGTGCAAACTACCCCTTGAAACTATAATTTCATATATGTATTGTTGGTCTCAAGAGTATACAACGATCAAATTTTGCGAAAAGGAATTCGGCATCTCCCATGGAACAATCGTGGATTATAACAATTACTTTAGAGAGGTAATTAAGTTTTAAACAATTAACCTAACCTAACTAAACTAACCTAACTTAACCTAACGTAACTAACCTAATGCAAATTTTGAATGATATTGTTCATTTTATGAGAAAATAAAGAAATATCGTTTAAATAATAAAATATTAATGACTATAACTTTCTTATTTTGTATTTCTCCTGCAAAAGAATAATATATTTGGAATCAGCATACTGTAAAACAAGGCTTCAGAACAATATATTTATTTAAAAAAATGGTGGTTCCCATAAAATGGAAAAGACCCGAAATTTCTTTAAACACACACAATTTTATAACAATATTTGATGTGCAGTAAAATTATTAGGTCACACACCAGAATATAATTATAAAGCGATGTAAATAACAGAAAACTACATGGATGAACTGTATTACTATGAAGGAAGATATCGATATATGAATTTTAGAAATATAAATTGCATGTATTCGCGTTCATCCTAGTCTTTTGAAAATGGCTAATATATATATATATATATATATAAAATTAGCTATGATAATATTTGTTGTTCATGATGATTGCTACCACGTTACTGTAGGACTGGATTGAAATATATTAGCCTCCCCTTAGATTAGATAAATGAAATTAAAATTAATTTAGTTAATAGTTTCTTGATCTATTTCATAACATAAATATTAGAACAAGGCAAAATTTGTTTATGAGTTAACTGTATTTCTTCTAATTTTATTTTTTGTCGTATCGTTATTAATATATTAAGTCGAAACGATGAGATCACGGATGGCGTCAAAGAAATCTTTGCTATTTGCCTGACACTACAGTTATTATGTACAAAATATATATGTTGTTGGCATTTGCTAGTATATATATATATATCAGCAGATGTCTTGTGCTCCAGAAATGGATCTTCTGCGCGAAAGCTTCCAGAAAGATAAAACTAGCGGGGCCCCACGAACACGACGGAACGTGCCGGAACAAAAAGTACTCGAATGTTTGTTTGTCTGGTTTTGTCTCATGAAAGAACCCCACATGATTTTTTGTTTGTAAGGAGGAGCCTCAAGGGGCAAGTGCTCTTCATTAAGGCCGGTAAGGCCCAATAAATGGGTTAAGAACATAAAAAAGTGAGGGCCCCTCATAACGGTGGCGAAGGCCTCCAGGGGTAGGCTTCAAAGCACCCCACAGTTCTCTACCAAAACGCGGGGATACTACTACTGAAGTAAAATATTTCTGTGAAAGATGTATAATGGAAATAATTCATTTACAGTTTATAAAACATAAAGAGCTACTGAAGAAGCAGTAAAAGAAGAAACTATAAATGACGAACAGAAAGAAAGGAAATTAGACGAAGAAAAGTGAAGCAGATACAAACATGTCGCATGTCAGAATACCGACACACGAATAGGGCGAAAAAATTAATTTAACTAAAGAAATCGAAGAACACGAGTAGATCGGTCGGAGATCACCAGCGTGAATAAAGTATCGAAAAACAAGAGGGAACTCACGATAATAGACTTCATTTCCTTCAAAAAAGGAAATGACACAAACAACAAAAACGAAGTCCAGGGGGATAATGTGGAAAGAACTGTATGCAAATACAATGCAAAGGCCATTTGCAGATATAAGTAATGACAGTGTGTGTGTATATAAGCACCCCACCACATGCAATTTCTATAATAATGGTCACCCTAAATTCGGCGACAGCTGCAGATTTTATCACCCCACCATTTACAAGTACGATGCAAGTCAGGGAGGCTGTAAATATGGTAAGAAGTGCTACTATTATCACCTTCCAAAAAAACAAAAGAAAAAACGGTAAGAAAACTCTGAATACAAACAACGAAACAAATTTTCACGACACAATACGGCTACTAAGCCTTATCCAGAACATACAGTCGACACAGCTGAGATCCTCCGAGCCGAACCTTTACAAGGAAAGAAACGACTAGAAATAGTAAACTGAAACGGAGCTTTCTTGGTGGATTATAGAAATGAAAAACACGCGACACTGAGGGAAATTAATTTGGAATGCTTGAAGGATAACGCAAAACAAGAAACAAAAATATAGCCCTGGCAAATATTCAAGGGCTAAGACCGAACTACATGATAAACAAAGTTTCATACCTTGGTTTAACCTTAGTTTTGCTTCCCCCTGAATTGTTCATTTTGACGAAGGTCAAGCTTTTCACTCCACCTTAGATCTACAGTTTAACGTGGAATCCGAACCACGCCCTACCAGCAGCTCAGCGTCTTAACCACTAGTCTACCCAGGGTACCATTTATCTACCACCCAAATTCTTTATTGTGTGGAAAGATAAACAGCTGGGTTTTGCTGTGCGTCGCCTGCCGTCACTCGGTCCGGGGCCGATGGGTTCGTAGTCAGCGACGCTAACCACTACACCACCGAGTCTCATACCTGCAAGGATTTATGGAAAAAAAACAAGGACTGACATCGCATGCCTCAAAAAAACATATCTTAAAGACTGCCAAGGGGATTGTGAAAACTGCGAATACTGTATATATGAAAAAGAAATAAAAATTGATGGTTACAACATACTACGAGCTGACAGAACAGAAAGACGAAAAGGTGGCTGTGCTATACACATACATGAGAGCCATATTACAGAGACAATAAGTAAATCAAACAGCTCGATGTAGCTCTCAGTCGTAAAAATTAAAAAACTTAACGTCATCTGTAGACCTCCAAACATTCCAACTTCAAAATTCTCTGAAACTATTGCTGACAACAGAAACCTAATAAAGTCCTTAAACACCCGATCTACGAACATAATACTCTACGGTGATTTTAATTTATCTTTATAAAATACAAAAGAATGGGAAGAACTGTATATATACACCAGGACAATGGGAGCATATGAGAAGACCAGGAGCAAGAGATAAATAATACCAGTAAAAATCAATGATATAAAATCAATGATATAAAAATAACACCAACAACTATCTGACCACAATATTATGGAGGTATCAACTAATACGGCGAGAGCTCTTAAAGAAAATACTCATACTGAAGAAAGAAGCAATTTTGAGATTTTTAACCTAAACTCTAAGACACAAATTGGTAAGAAATCAGATCCCACATGGCTCAAATAGAATGGAAAACAGTCTTAGAGGATAAAACAACCAAAGGCATGCTAATAACCTTCGAAGAAAAGACGCTGGAAATCTAAGAAAAATATGTTCCGAAAGTACAGCCAAAGGGAAAGAGAAACTATTTCGAGAGACAAAAACAAACACTACTCTGTAAAAAAGGAGAGTAGCTACGAAGTTAATTAATTAAACAGAGAACAACAACAGAAAAATGATACAAGTAAAATTGGAGTATAGATAGGGATATACAACCCCTAATTAAGGGTCATTCAGAGAGGGAAGAGTACTATGCGGTGAAAGCAATAAAAAATAACCCAAAATACTTTTCTTCGCAAAAAGAAAAACAAAAACGCGGGCTACTATCACATCCGTAAGAAAAGAAAATAATGTGCTAACCGATGATCTAAAAGAAATACCTGAAATATTAAGAGTTTAGTTTGAATCAGCTTTTAGTACCTGAAGAAGAGAGAAAACAGTACCTGACAGAAATACCTTTTTTAAAGAGGAATGAAATGGAGAGCATACAACTGATTTTGAATTTACTCCAGAAGATATAGCGACAGCTATAGGGCAAATGAAATCACATTTAGCTGTTGGCTCGTGCAATTGGAATGCCTTGTTGATTAAACACTGTAAGAACGAAACAGCTACACCTCTTTATTGGATATGGAGAAGATCCCTGAAGACAGGGGAAATACCAAGCATGCTCAAAAGAGTGAACACTGTTCTTATATATAAAGTCGGGGGGATAGGTCTCAAGCAAAGAACTATAGACCAGTATCATTGACATCACATCTCACCAAAATATTTGAAAGAACAGTCAGGCAGAAAATATATGACTTTTTGGAGACACATGAAAGAATCAATGAGAACTAGCACGGATTCCGATCAGAAAGATCGTGTTTATGACGACTAATAGAGCACTATAAAAATATAGTACTTGAGAGCAGTGAAAACTACAATGTAATGTACACGAATTTTGCTGAAGCATTCAATAACTGTGATTATAACATAATAGCTCATAAAATGAAAGACAATGGAATACCAGGCAAAGTGGGTAAATAGATCAACAACTTCCTCAGGGAATGGTAGAACTTCGTAAAATTTCAAGGTTTGTCATCATCATAATCCGAAGTACGCAGTGCAGTTCCACAAGAAACAGTATTAGCCCCACTCCTATTCATTATCATGCTGACACACAGGGACAATGAAATAGCTGATAACAGTATAGCAGTGATGGAGCACCGACAATTCAGCGCAGGACAATTCAGCGCCGAAAATTCAGCGCCGACAATTCAGCGCAAAGACAATTCAGCGCAATTCAGCGCCGACAATTCAGCGCAAGTCAGTACAGTTAAAAGTTTAGTTAAAAATAATAAAAATAAATCGCAATAAATAAAAAAGAGAAAAATTTGTATATTTATATATATGCTAAATTGGGTCTGTATCGAAGGAGTGACATTTCAAAGGAGTGACATAACAAAGGAGTGACATAAATACCGAAACGAAGGAGTGACATAACGAAGGAGTGACAAATCGGAGATAAAATTCAAAGGAGTATAATTATTAAAATTTTATTTAAAAAAACAAAATTTGTTAGAATTGTTAAAATTAAGATTTTATTTAAAAACTAGAAACCTAACCTAACCTAACCTAACCTAACCTAACCTAAGAGTTGCAAGCCTCTCTTCCCTTTGGATTTGTTCTTTCTTCTTCTTTGTTGGTATTTTCGCGCTGAATTGTCTTGCGCTGAATTGTCTTACGCTGAATTGTCTTTCCGCTGAATTGTCTTGCGCTGAATTGTCGGCGCTGAATTGTCCTGCGCTGAATTGTCGGGTCAGGAGCAGGGATGTAGTCGAGACCACCAAGTCCGAGACTGAGACCGAGACCGAGACCTGATCCTGTGAGACCAAGATCGAGACCGAGATCAAAGGTTCGAGATCGAGATCTACCTTCCGAGATCGAGACCATTAAAATTCGAGACCGAGATCGAGACCAAGCTCATGCCCTTTCAATTTGTTTTACAGTACTACTATGGAAATTAGACTATGTTAAGTATATTAATAAACTAATAACTACTTTCTCAGATGTAGTGTGTTAAATGCAAAAAGTGTAGCCTATAAATTAACAAATGAATATATATATATATACACGTACTTTTTATTTATTTACTTCTTTTATATCTGTTACAGAAGGTTTAATGAACGTACCCACTACCCAGTTTGACTTGTGCATTTATTTAAAGCATTATAGGTGCTCATTACACTTAAGGAACATCAGCATGCTCAGAAGATCTGCTGAAGTTCGACTTCTGTGGGGCCTGATTATTATGCCTCCATGGCTAAATACACGCTCAATTGGAGCACTAGAGGCAGGCACTGTTAAAACAGTCATGGCAATATTGGCCAGTGAAGGGAATTTATCCCTTTTCTGGTGCCAAAACTTTATTGGAGAGCAGTTCTCTAAAATATGAGATTCATCGATCTCTAAGAGGTACTGCCGCAACTGTTCCCTGCGGTTCAAAATCCTCCCAGTTTCAACGTTCTTCTGCTTGGACCGATAGCTTTGATATTTTGCCATTAGTCTCGGAACTTTGGTTTGACTCTGTTTTATTTCGTCATCACTGCTGTGAGAATGTTACAATGTTATAATGTTTCAGACTAACAAAGACCCTAGGATCCACTCATGGCTGGTCTACCTGTGTTCGTAATTGTGTATTGTGTATGTCCTCCGTGGTGGCGGAGGGGACCTACAATTTTACGTGGGTTCCGAACCACAAGAACATAAGAAATTTATGCAAAAACTGCCTGTACATTGGCAACGACTAATTTTTACAAAACTAAATAATTATCAATTTAAAACTAATTAATTATCGATTTAAAACTAAAGATAGAATCTCTGGATCCAGAGGATCAAGTCATATTAGACTACTCTCCACAAATATGTTACACTCTATATCTATTTATAACCGACATGCAAATATATCAGATCCAAAGAATCCAGTCAATTTCATTACGGTATCCGTCAATACAAGTACCTTGCCAACGAAAAATAAGTCACGGTCCACATCGATTGCGGACCAAGTCAAAATTTATAACCATATACATTACAATATATATACTTAGGAGGAAAAGTGTAAGTGTGGCTGTAAAGACTACAGTAATGTAGAAATGTGTCTGCACCCATTTTGGGTCTCTCATTTAAAGGTGTTTGTGGGGCAAGTGAAGATCATGAGTTTTTCAATACGCCACAGTACTATGGGGGGCACCGCACGGCAGAGGAATCTCTTTAATTGGGGTGTGTAAGGACAGAGAGTATCCCCTAACCCAAGATGCTGCATCCCTATATCCCACAACACTTGTGTTGAGCTGTGGATCTATCACCACAAAGCCTCCTTAATTTTACTACCTTAAGCTATACGAGTCTATCAACATATGCGTATAATCGATTTTTAAACATGTTTATAGACGTGCTAGTAATTACTTCTACCGGCAAACTATTCCAGCTATTTACTATTCTATGCGTAAAAAAGTTTTTGGCAACTGCTGTCTCGAACCTTCTACTTGTCAACTTACACCCGTTATTTCTTGTCCTATTATATTGAGATATTTCGAAAAAGCTATCTCTATCTACGTTATCAAACCCATTCATAATTTTGAAAACCTAGATTAGATCATCCCTTAGCCTCCTAGTCTCGAGTTTAGTCAATTTTAACTCTTTAAGCCTATCCTCGTACGACTTTGACCTAAGCGACGGAATCATCTAAGTTGCTCGTCTTTGAACTCTTTCGATTTTGTCTATATCTTTGCGCATATGCAGATTCCAAAATTGGACCGCGTACTCCAAATGGGGTCTAACTAATGATTTATAAAGAGGAACTATAATATCGCGCGATTTCTACTCAAAATTTCGTGCTATAAAACCTAACACTTTGTTCGCTTTATTGACCGCTGCTTTACTTTGTTTCGCTACTTTTAAATCACCAGTGACTACAACTCCTAAATCTTTTTCCTGCTCTACGCTTGTTAAATCTTTCCCTCACAAACTATACGCAAAATTACCGTTACGCGAACCTATATGCAAAATTTTGCACTTATCAACGTTAAATCTCATTTGCCATGTGACTGACCAATTAACAATTTTATTCAGATCTTCCTGGATTTTAACTCTATCTTCGTCATTAATCGCCCTACCACCCAGCTTCGTGTCATCCGCAAACTTTGAAACTGTACTGACTAGGCCGACATCTAAATCGTTAATATATATAAGAAAAAGCAAGGGGCCCAATACAGAACCCTGAGGAACGCCACTCGCTACATTAGCCCAAGACGACTCCGCCCCATCAACGACCACCTTCTGTTTCCTACCTCGCAACCACTCCTCTATCCAATTTATTACTACACCCCTGATTCTATGAGCCTTAGTTTTTTCAATGAGTCTTTTGTGCGGCACGGTCTCAAACGCTCTTTGAAAATCTAAATACACTACATCAACCGCCCGATGTCTATCGTAAACGTCAACCACGCTTTGGAAAAATTCTAAAAGATTAGTTAAGCAAGATTTGTTTCTCCTAAAACCGTGCTGCGTATTTCTAACTAGTTTATCCACTTCCTAAGTATTCGACTGTACGATCCCTAATTATTGATTCCATTAGCTTACCTACAACAGACGTTAAACTGATTGGCCCATAATTTCCCGCCCCACCTTTATCGCCTTTCTTAAAGATAGGTGTTACGTTTGCTAACTTGAAATTATCAGGTACGGACCCCTAAGAAATAGACGCATTAAAAATCTTTGTCAGCGGCAGAACAATGCTATCTTTTAATTCCTTTAGTTGTATTTGATATATGGAATCCGGACCCGGTGATTTACGCGTTTTCATTTTATCAATAGCGCATTACCTCCCCTTCACTAAACACTATATTATCCAAAATATTACCATTATGAAAAGGTATTATGTCTATGACCGTAGGGACATTCGTTACATCTTCTATAGTAAAAACTGATGTAAAGAATTCGTTTAGCAAGGTAGCCATTTCCTTGTTTTCAGAAACTAGATTTCCGTTTACATTTTTCAAAGGCCCCAAGACACTTTTTACCTGATTTCATTATTGACGTATTGAAAGAATCGCTTGGGGTTTTCTTTACCGTCACGAGCTATGCAGATTTCAAATTCGCGCTTTGACTTTTTGTTACACTTTTCGCTTCACGCCTTAGAGATATGTACTTGTTTTGTAACCACAAATTGTCTTTATCGCATTTATGTAGCCTATAAGCCCTATCTCTACTCTTTATAATGTCTCCTACTCTAGAAGTAAACCACAAAGGCTTGTTGTTTACTTTCGCACGCTTAATTTTGTACGGTACACATTCCTCATTTATAGTCCTAAATACCGTTTCGAACGATTCCCACATTAGTTTTGCGTTGGAGAGCCCCATTACGTTTTCCCAATTGACGTGTGACAATTTATTTCGAAATTTACTAAAGTCTGCTTGCTGGAAGTTAGGAATTTTAGTCGAGTTAGTTGGTTTCGAGTGACTTACTGAGAGGACAAACTCTACCATATTGTGATCGGTAATGCTTAACGGTTCTATTATTTGAAGATCAGTAATTAGCCTATCATCCGTAGTTATTACTAAATCTAAAATACTGTCCAACCTCGTAGGTTCCCCAACCTTTTGAATAAGAAAGCAATCCTCGAGAAAATTAACTAAACGAATACCTTCCGCTGTTTGATTAGGGGGCCTACTGTATATATAACCGCAACAAGAAGTTTGAAATCGTTCAATTTAAGTTCTGCTATAGTCGAATCTATCGGTTCTGGAATTGTGTGCTTTACTTCTATAACGTTCGCAATATTATCTTTGATATACAACATAACACCGCCTCCCCGCCTACCTATTCTCTTTTTAACAAAAAGTCTATAACCTTTAATATGATACTCCCGTACGAAGTCACGTGTTTCAGTGCTAAGCCACGATTCACTTATCGCAATTACATCATAGTCTTTACAAGCAATTAAAGAAAAAAAATTCGTTTATTTTATTTCGTACGCTACGAGCATTTAGGGATAGAACCTTCAAATTGTTTGTAACTGCGACACCTTCGCGAGCGCAGGGGAAATTTGTGGAATTTACGCTGGGACCGTTCGAGTTACGGCAGCCTGAAAAGAAGAGACAGTATTATAAAATAGTCTTCCTAAACGTGCAGCTCCAACGTCATTAAGATGAAGTCCATCCCTGAGGAACAAGTCCCCCCTCCCGTAGAAACTGTTCCAAAAATTCGCAAAATGCACTCCTTCCTGTTGGCAAAGAGACTTTAGGTTATTGTTAATATAGGTCGCCTTGCTGTAGAAATCGTTACGTTGGATAATTCGAGGAAGTATACCTGTTAAAACAATCTTATTTGTTTTCTCCTTTAGTCGCTCTAATAAGTCTCTGTACCTAGCCAGCAGTTCTTCCGATCTAGAATTTAAAACGTTATTAGTACCGACATGAATAACTTACGTTGTGTCCTCGGCGGTACCGTCTGTAAAATTGCCAACACTATTAATTATATCCTCCACCCTTGCACCAGGATAGCAGTAACGGCGCCTACGACGAGGGTTTCTCCCACAGAATTCCTCGAGCTGCCCTCGAACAATGGAATCGCCAACGAGTCGTATTTCCGGTTCATCAGCATCTTCGTAACCTAAAACAGAAAACTTATTGCTTGTTATCGCTGGTAGACAAGTCTTTGATTTTCTGAATGGGGCTCCATTTCGCACTCGAACGAAGGGTTGGGAACTGGGAGCGCCGACAATTGAGCGCACGACAATTGAGCGCAACGACAATTAACCGCAGCAACAATTGAGATAAAAAATAAATCTCGAAGATTTTGCCTGAAAAGCTCTCTTGCTTCCCAAAGGTATATTCAGACAAGAATACTAAGATTAGACCACTTGCCACAAAACTCCAAAATCGAACCTGAATGCCAATAATGTATCCCGTTAGGTTAGGTTAACCTAACCTAACCTAACCTAACCTAACGAAGCAATCGCACCCAACACCATACTGTGTGACTACGAAAAGGCCTTTCATAATGCTGTGTGTTCAGTTTTCAGTAATGCGCATGTGGTAGGATGTCTGTTTCATTTAGGCCAGGATGTTTGGCGGAAGATTCAAGCTCTATCTTTGGTACAACTGTATGGTACCAACGAAGAGATACGTAGTTTCTCCAAAATGTTGGTTGCTTTGGCCTTTGTTCCTGCAAGTGACATCATTGATGTATTCGAATCATTACAAGACATAATGCCTGAAGAGCTTGAAGATTTGTTGATTTACTTCGAGGACACGTGGATTGGTAGACCATTTAGGAGAGGCAGGAGAAATCCTCTGTTCCAGCCAACAGTGTGGAGTGTTTACGATCGTGTCCAATGTGAGCACCCTCGAACAAACAATTCAGTTGAAGGTTGGCATCGAGCGATGCAAATGTCATTGGGCCATTCCCATCCAACAATTTATAAGCTTATAGATATCCTGAGACTTGAGCAAAGTCACACAAAATAAAATTGTGAGACTAGATTCTGGACAAAAGGATAAATCAAAACACAGCAAATATATTCGAACAAATAAAGCCATTATTGACATTGTTAGGGACTACAGAAACAGACATTGCTTCGATTATCTCCGTGCTATAGCTTATCATATAGACCTTCAAAAGTAGAGAATTCTTGTTTTACTTATTTTAATGAAATTTTAATAAAATCTAATGTAGTGTTTTATAACGGCTATTTATTTCACCTTTTGACCAATTGTCGTTGAGTTCAATTGTTGCTGCGCTTAATTGTCGTTGCGCTCAATTGTCGTTGCGCTCAATTGTCGTTGCGCTCAATTGTCGTGCGCTCAATTGTCGGCGCTCAATTGTCGGCGCTCAATTGTCTTGCGCTCAACTGTCGGACCACGGGGAACTGGGGGAAGAGAGAGGGCTATTAGTACTATTTATGTTATTAGTAGAAAATGAGGCAGGAGGGGTCGTAACTGGAGTCTCAAGGGATTCTAATTTTGCCGTCAGGTGCATCACGCTTTCTTCAAGCCTCAACCTGGCCTCCCTCTCACGTTGTAACTCGTTCCTCAGCACTTCCATGCTTGAGCACCACCTGCAAACTAACTGTTCATTATTATTAGCCATTGTAAACGCGTAAGCGGCAAATTTCCCTTCACAGCGACTGCAAGTACTTGACGGGGGTGCCATGCTTTTAATTAGTTAAAAAACAAACAAAAACAAAAAACGAGAGTTTGGAAATTAATAAATTACAACGCAGGTATACCGCGTGCTCTTTGTGCCGTCACCTGCGAAAACCGGCAAAAATGTTCTTGAAACCGGCAAAAATGTTCTTGAAACGCAGAAACAGGTTCTTGTAACACAATTTTATGCAAAATGAATATATAATTAAGCTACCGACGAAAGATCTGTTAAAGGAAAAGTATTAAATGGCACTTATCTGTCCGCTCTTCGACCGACTTAATTCCTTTTTTCCCACGGTGATTGACCCTTCGGGAGGTCAGGTAGTGTGTGAAGGGAAAATGAACCTTAAGAAACCTCGTTTCTGATAGATTTGAAAACAAAAAATGCAAAACAAGGGAATTTCAACCTTATGAAACCTCGTGTAGTAATAGATTCGGAAAACAAACAAAGCACTACGCTTGGTTTAGTCAAGTAATATAGTAATGAATAAAGTCAATAAATGAAATATATTCGTTAATGAATGATTAGTAACACGAAATAATTCAGTTAAGAATGCACCAAACACTTTTTTTTAAAGACACTTGAACGATAACCACTTATTCAATTGGTAACACTGGACACTCGATAAAACACGTCTGTTCACAAGGAAAGACTGATCACGACCAAAAGGCTGATACGACCAGAATGAGCGCTGTCTCTCTCTATCTGCTCATTCTCCGTGCTTGAGTTTCCTCTATAGCATTTTTCCAACACCATTTCTATGAAAAATGAATTGACATATCGGTACTATAAACAGAGGCATGGCAATTAGCATAAGGTCTAAATAATATATATATATATATATATATATATATATATATATATATGACATTAATTCAACATCCACTCAGCCCAAAGAGATCTATAATGAATTTTAATGATAAAAAATATACCGGTATAATGAATTCTGTGATAATTTTAAAAATTTGTAATGAAATTATAACATACCTTTTATTTCCTCTTTAAGTTTTACTTTAATATCTTTATCAGCTCGTACTTCAATGTCCACCCACTGTAGACCAAACTGTGGGTCAAGTAATGTTGCAATTGGATAGATGCTATTGGCAAATGGCAAGGGAACTTCATCAGCACCGTCCTTTTCAGTCATCTTGCATGTGACGAATGAGTATGCCAATAATGAATGAGTATGCTAATAACATGTATTTTTCATTACGGTCTCGAGAGGTCTCGAAAGGTCTCGGGGAGAAAAACCGAGGCCGCGTCTGTCGAGACCGAGATCGAGATCTGCAAATTGGGTCTCGAGATCGGTCTCGAGACCGAGACCGATCTCGAGACCTACATCACTGCAGTATAGTAACACCCTTTGCTGACGATACAAAGGTCAGCAGAAAAGTCGGCAATGCAGATAGGTGGAAACCCTAAAAAGGGACACACAAAATATACAAATGGTCAGAACACAATAACAAATTTTAATGCCGAGAAATTTCAGCTCTTGAGATTTGGAAGAAGTGAAGAATTTAAATAGATTGCATACTATGCCCCAGATAGACAAAAAATTCAGAGAAGCAAGAAAGCAAAAGATGTAGGGGTGATGACCGATGATGAAAAAATTTCAAACACAGAATCATAGAGCGATAAATAAAGCAAAAAGAGTTACGGAACAGCTACTGAGAACCTTTGCACGAAAACTGGAATATTGCTCTCTTGACGTCCCTATATAAAAAAGAAGAATTTAATAAACTAAAAGAAATCCAGAGAAGTTTTACTCTCAAGATTGATGGCTGTAAAGATCTCAGCTACTGGGAATGTCAACATGAATTAAACCTGTATTTGTTGGAAGAAGGAGAGAGAGAGATACAATATAATTTACATAAGGAAGATTATCGAAAAACTGGAACTTAATCTCAATCTAAACCATCTAAACAACACTGGGAAATAGGAATGGTAGAATGTGCAGTGCTTCAAAACTAAAAGCCCTACAAGGGACACCCTCAACACTGAAGGAAAATAGTCTAGTTAGTTGTCAGGGGGCCAAGGCTTTTTAACCAGCTTCCAAAGGATCTCAGAAACATCACAGGCCTGGCCTGGAGGTGTGGGCCACCAGTTTGACCTCCGTGGGAAGAGAGACCAACGCACGGAACTTTCACCAGGTGTGCATATATATATATATATATATTATTGACAAAGTTATTTTGAATGTACAGTAAACGGACAATGCACGATTTGCAATCTGCCGTCATCAGAACAAATTACCTTTTCCAAGGCTGTTTAGTCTGGATTTTTTCAGTTTTCATTCTGAACTCCAAGGTGTGTTAAAACGTAACTGCTGATTTTTTATATATACAGGGTGACAGAAATGAAACGGAACCCTCTCCTCATTATTTAATATTTCATTCATTTTGTTGGGAAATGATAGTAATTATTTATTGACTACAGCAAGAATACATTAATTACACTGTTCAACAAAGTTTTTACCCTTTTCTTAAATGTGGGTGATTCTTATGTTCTTTTTTATGCTGATTATGAAAATTAAAAAAAAATTTCCTATCACCCACAGTTTTTGAGGGATTTGAAATTTAAAACCCTTTGGGATCGAGATAGATCATTCCTTAGTTTGCATCATAATATGAGATTTATTATTAGTCATTTATTTTGTATAAAATCTTTATATTATGCATATTATTATTTATATTTATATGTTTATATATAATATGCATATATTTATTTAAGTATACTGCATATATGCAACATAACATATATATATATATATATATATATATATCTGAGAGAAGGTACTCATTCTTCAATGCCTTTTGCGGTCCCAATGGTATAGAGAGAACAAAGAGACCACGCGAATGATTGCTACTTCTGTTTAACGAAGATAAGTGGACATTCCTCAAAATCTAAAAATGCGATTCAGTATCCTAATTTATTGTCAGCCATGCAACCTCTTTCACATTGTGACGATTTGCCAGTACCAAAACCACCAAAGACATGAACTTTAGATGATGATGAACCTGACGATGAATCTCGTAATGAACCTATGGACAAACAAGATGATATGGATACACAATTTCAACCACCTTCATCGGATGAACCTCATTTAATTTCTCAGTCAGAATTAAATGATCTTGTCAGAGAGTTGAATCCATCTAAAAATCAGGCTGAGCTCTTAGATTCTAGATTAAAAGGTTGGAATCTCTTACAACAGACTGTAAAAATATCATTTCGTAAGCGTCAGACACACTTCACATCGTTTTTCTCTATGGAAAGTGATTGAGTGTATTGTAATGATGTGAACGTTCTCATGGAGGCACTTGGTTGAGAGCATAATCTTAAGGAATGGAAGCTTTCTGTCGACTCATCGAAGTTGAGTTTGAAAGCTGTACCAAGGAAGATATAGCCCCAGTATGTTGGCTGACTAATGTTGGACACTTATAAGAGAAGCCCCTAGTACTATTTATAAGCGAAAATCAACTGCAAAAACATCTTAGGTAAGGTACTCTCCTTTTTTGTGCGATTAAATATACAAAAAATGTAAGAAAATCTGTCAATTTTCATTTGCATTTCCTTCGAAATTAATGGGTGATAGAAAACTTCTGTTTCCAAATTCGTAATCAACGTAAAAAAGTACATTGAAATCATATAAATTCATTCGAAGGAGGAAAAATAAGTTCTATTTTGTTGTTCAGTGTTATTTGCAATACCGACTTTTATAAAGTAACTGCTAAAAATGACCTCCGTTGACATTCAAACATGTACCAACTCCTCGAATGTGATTAAATGACACTTTTCTTAACAATGTGGAAGTAATTGCTTGCACAACTTGTGTGATGCTGATTTTCAATTGGTCAACTGTTGTAGGGTTCGACCGGCAACAAACTTCTTTCAGATAACCCCACAGAAAAAAGTCTGGAGATGTTAGATCCGGAGATGTGGGTGGCCAAAGTTGTAGGGTCATTACTCTTTCGTCAAAAAATTCATCTAAAAATTGTAGCATTCACGAGCTGTGTGGACTTTAGCATTATCATGTTGAATATATCCTTCAGAAAGTAAACCATCGTGTAGCTGTTGAGTAAACGGATTCAAAATGATGTCTATCACGTTCTGAATAAACTGTCTCGTTAATAAAAATTGGCCCTACAATGCGTCTCCAAGAGATTGCACACCAAACATCAATCCTTTGGTCATGCAAAGGAATCGCATGAAATTCATTCAGTTTTGTAGTACTCCACATTCTGTTGTTCGGAGAGTTTACGTAGCCTGAGATATGAAACCACGCTTCATCAGTAAAGAAAGTTAAATTTCCTAAATTTGCTTTTCTCAAATGTCGTTTAAACCATTGACAGAACTTTGCACGTCTTTCTGAATTGGTGTACGTGTTGATTTTGTAAACCTTAAGATATATGAAATGAAGTGCTCGCCTACAGGACTCCCTGTTGATTTGCAGATGTTTTGCCCGTGGATTGCGGGTAACTGAACGTTGGATTTCATCCAGTACCTTATGAGCCTCTGTTCTTCGAGGATAATTCCGTTTTGGTGGAATAATGGACCCTTCTTCACGAGGTCAATTCACAATTCGATATATTGATGATTTACTGGGAACAATTTTCATTCTGAAATTTCTGTTTAAATTATCTAATACACTTTAAATGATGAAGTTTTAAAATAAGTTTCAGTAACAAATACACTTTCTTCTTTTGAATACACCATTTCAATTTTAAATAATCGTGTACCGATTAATCAGCAACGGCAGAATCGGCCAAATTTATCCAATTCTCTTACCGATTCTTTGAACTTTTAAAATTTTCATTACAAAACAAAATCTATATTTATAGAAAACTGAACATACAAAAACCACAATTTATGGTATTTTATACTCATTTCAAAGGGTCATGTGTGGCGGAGAGTGACTTAATTTTTATAGAAAACAGAGTAAATATATTTATATTAAATTGTCTTCGCATCCACGTTACTTTAGGTGAGACGAGGAGGAAAGGAAGCAGGTACGTGGACAGGTACATCGGAATGCGTCGTTTGACCTACAGTATATAACAGCGAAGGAATACCCATGCTGTCTCTCTCTGCTTCTCCTTACAATCGTTCTTTGATTTAAAATCACAATAAAAAATATAAATGTTCTGAGATTAATATTTATTTTTTCACCCTATTATCATCACTATAAATGAAAGATGTTCTTCCTTAAAAAATCTAAAAAATAACTTCTTA
>JAJOZX010004177.1:355000-385000 GCA_023014485.1 Bathynomus jamesi
TAATGTAACCTAACCTACCCTAACCAGGACTAAATTAATCCAAAACTCGTATCCGTACACGATAGAGGGGGTCATATTTATATATATATATATATATATATATGGTTGTATGTGTTAACAACCGGGATCGTTACGGTACTAGCCTAACCTAACCTAACCTAGCATAGCCTGACCAGGCGTAATATAACCTAACCTAGTCTAACCTAACCTAACCTAGCATAGCCTGACCGGGCGTAATATAACCTAACCTAGGATACCCTAACCGGGTCATAATATAACCTAAACTAGCATATCTTAACCAGATATAATATAACCTAAGCTAGCGTAGCCTAACCTACCTAACCTAACCTGAACTAAATTAATAATCCGAAACTTGCATCCGTACTCGATAGAGGTGTGATATTCCGGGTTTAATATATCCTAACCTAACCTAGCCCAGAAGGTCCAACTTTTCACCCCACCCTAGATCTACGGTTTAACGGGGATTCCAACACCCCAGCGTTTTGCCATTCATCTCTTAATATAACCTAACCCAGCGTAGCCTAACCGGGCATAATTAAACTTTAATTTAATGTAACTTTAAATGATTCAGCATGAACTAATCATGTTAATTTCTCCTTAAAGGTCCGATGCGGAACTTGATCGTGTTATAGCAACTTTTCGTGACAGCTTTGATGAGAGGGGAATAAATGATTTGAAGGCTTTACCTCACAGCCAACCCAGTGACATGAATACCGAGGTCGAGGTATTGGCTCACATCCGGTTCAACGAACGCCAGGTCATCGAGGAACTAATGTAAGTTTTTTGTCTACTCACAATTTAGTGTAAATGTTTCATTAGTAGGTATCCTCAATTATAACATAGCTTGCATTAGCACTGAGCTATAATTTCTGAATAGAAATCGATTTATGAAAAAATGGACTTTAAAAAGAATCAGTATCACCTAATAATGTTAATTTCTCCTTAAAGGACCGATGCGGAGCTCGATCGTGTTATAGCAACTTTTCGTGACAGCTTTGATGAAAGGGGAATAAATGATTTGGAGGCTTTACCGCACAACCAGCCCAGGGGATTGAATACTGGGGTTGAGGTATTGGCTCACATCTGGTCGAACGAATGCCAGGTCACCGAGGAACTAATATAAGTTTTTATGTAATTAAGAACAGAATGCATTGTATTTTCATTAAATTTATTAAATGGTAGAAAACGTACAAATCGGCTTACAGAACTATCGCCCATTAAATAAGCCTTAACGGAGAAAGTTTACAGTTACAAATGTATATACAACTTTCCACATTATAGTTACAAATATATATACACCTTTACACAATGCAACGAGTGTGAACAAATGGGAACCTTTTTTTTATTTGTCTGTATATCATTTCATCGTTCATTTCAGTGTCGCACAAATCGAATAATTTTAATAAAATTATATTTCCCTTCCCACGTGACATATGCAGGAGAAATGAAAGGCAATACATAACAAAAGTATTGCTAAAATATCCTTGGAAACGGTAAGGATTCCAGACAATATCAGGGATATGTATTTGTTCAATAAATTGTACAACCACAGGGTCACTCCGGGGCTGAGTGCCAAGTGAATCAAAATAGTATATTCTTTCCCTCCCTATTTTTAAAATGGATTGCAAACCAATGAATTCCTACATCACCAACAATGTCGGTGTTCACGATAATCCCATACCAATCTTGTCGTAGTTGTCAATTTCAAAATTTCATTCTTCGCAAACACGCGGAAAAATTTGGAGCGTGTGATTCCGTCACTTTTCATTACTCTCTGGAGTGTATTCACGTCCATTTTAAAAGTCTGTGACCAGGTTCCTGAAACGGTCAACTTCTATGCCGGGTGCATAGTGTCGACCAACTTCTATGCCGGGTGCATAGTGTCGACCAACTTCTATGCCAGGTGCATAGTGTCGACCAACTTTTATGCCGGGTGCATAGTGTCGACCTGAGTTACTCATTCATTTCACATCCCTCACAGTTTCTAAGAATCAAAAATGGGACTTTTCTTATCGATACTTTAAAATTTGGTGCATCAAGTTTGAAAGTATCGCTATGAAAGGTCCCTTTTGTGATTCTTAGAGACTGTGAGGGGTGTGAAGGGCAAGGGGTAACACAGGTCGGCACTATGTTCCCGGCTTGGAGTGGAAATCCGTAATGCTACAACGCAATAGTAACACTAGCCCAGGACGTTATGATACATCCTCAGATAATGCCAGAGACTTAAATGGTCGTTTCTCAGGACCGCCACAACAGTCAAAGTTGAATTCTTCAAAAAAGGCAAGATGCTTGTCTCAGTACAATACCAGATGATCCGCGTGTACCTTGTTTTGTACGAAACAGTGAAGGAGAGCATCTCGCTCCTTCAGCTGAGTGCAACATGCAGATTACACAAAATCAAACACTGTCTCGCTTGAACGATTTAACACCAAATAAACCTAATTCTAATTTTACTCAATGTTTTAACCAATCCATCTTTTATATAAATATTATATATATATAGAACTAATATGTATAAGAACGATTGTAAGGAGAAGCAGAGCGAGAGAGACATCATGGGTATTCCCTTGCTGCTATATAGGTCAAACGACGCATTCCGATGTACCCTTCCAGGTACTTGCCTCCTTTCCTTATCGTCTCACGTAAAGTAACGTGGATGCGAAGACAATATTTAATGTAAATGTATTTACTCTGTTTTCTATAAAAATTAACAGCCGCTCTCCGCCACACATGACCACTGGTGTAGGAGGGAATTGCTCTCTTGCACTGCGTTTGACACTCAATTTTGAACCTGAAACAATTGAGACTGAACAGGTAAAAATGAATGTATTCGTTTAACTACGCAATGAAAAAGGACTTAATAGATCTTATATATATATATATATATATATATATATATATATATATATATATATATATATATATCTCTCGAAGCATTTCATAATTCTTTATTGTTGGATAGATCCCAATCTTCTGTTTTTAAACGTTTTTGACAATACGCAGAATTAGACGGAGTTTAAATAAAAATATGTGTAGTTCGTGAAAATGAATGTCTGGTTGGGTGGTAGATAAAGGGATACCCTAGATATCCTGGTGGTTAAGATGCTAGGTGTTGATCGTAGGTTGAGAGGACGATTCCGGATGATGACATTGTAATTTCTGCCCCGCCCGTGCTGTTGCTTGATTCGGATTCAACGTTAAACTGTAGGTCTAAGGTGGAGTGACAAGCTTGACCTTCGTCGGAATGAACAATTCGGGGGAATGCTTAACAAAAGTTGCCGATAAAGTAGAACTTTTTTAATGCATGAAGTATGGGTTAGGGGTAATGATGTAGTAAGTATTAGGAGATGTTGCATTGTTTTAATATGACGTTTAACACAGATAATATTCAACTGTTACGGTACGGAAAAGAGGAGGATCTAAAATTCCATGGAATAGAAAAGATCCCCGATGACCCGGGTGTACCTGTGAGATAAAGTAAAAGAAGTCAACTCACTACTTCACCAAGCCAACTAGATCAGACTGTAGGTCTAGGACGGGGTGAAAAGCTTGACCTTCGACGGAATGAGCATTTCGGATATTTTTGTCTTTCTAGGAATAAAAAGAAATGTTGTTTCGAAGGCATTTTGTATGAGAGATGTATGAGAAAATGTTGGGTACTGGATTCCCCGTTAAACCATAGGCCTAGGGTGAGGCGAAAAGTTTGACCTTCGTCAGAATGAACAATTCGGGTAGGGCCGGATTCTCCGTTAAAGTGTAGGTCTAGGGTGGAATGAAAAGCTTGACCTCCAACGGAATAAGCAATTCGGGTATTTTTTTCTTTATTGGAATAAAAAGAAATGTTGTTTTGAAGGCATTTTGTATGAGATGAATGGAAAAATGTTGGGGTGCTGGATTCCCTGCTAAACCGCAGGTCTAGGGCGGGGCGAAAAGTTTGACCTTCGTCAGAATGAACAATTCGGGTAGGTCCAGATTCTCCGTTAAACTGTAGGTCTAGGGGGGGGAAAAGTTTGGCCTTCGTTAGAATGAACAATTTGAGTAGATCCGGGTTGGTATATTATTATTGTTGTATTATATATATATATACTCCTCGTTCGTAATTCTTATGCTATTATTATTTTTTATTGAATATATTCCTTCGCTTGTATCGGATTGTATATTTATTTTCAATATATTTCGTGAAATTGGATCCAATAATTCGTGTAAATAAACAGAGTGATGTGATGGTGTTTTATTTAATTGTTTTGGATGTATATATAAACATTATTATTATTATTCAATTATACCAAATGGCTGGTTAGGCCTTCTAAGTCAACTGGTGGGTTATGCCAACTGGCGGTTTAAGCCAGCTGACGGGGACAAACGCACACACATGCACGTACACCACCGACTAGGATTATGCCAATCCAATAATTCGTCTAAATAAACAGTGATGTGCTGGTGTTTTATTTAATTCTTTTGGTTTATATATAAACGTTATTATTATCATTTAATTATACCAAATGGCTGGTTAGGCCTTCTAAGTCAACTTGCGGGTTAGTCCAACTGGCGGTTTAAGCCAGCTGACGGAATATGCCAACAGGCGGAAAGTCAGAATATATGCTTTAATTAAATAAATAGCGCAATCTGGCAACTCCACCATTTAAGCCAACTGGTTGATTAAGATCTTATAAGACAGCGGGCGCTTGGAAGAACTCTTAATATGCGCTTGGTTCGTGCCAGGCGAACACTCTCCTCTCCTCCTTTCTCTCTTAGGTTAGGTATACCCCTTTGTGGGGGTGAGGCCGTCCCACCTTCTCTCGCAAAGAACCTCTCTTAGGTTAGGTATATCCCTTTGGGGGTTGAGGCCGTCCCAACTTCTTCCCCAAAGAGGTATCGCCCAGCTTGCTGGGAGAGTTCATTACAACTTGGGGATAACCCCTCCCCCATAGTTGCATAACCCCTTGCAAAATTCCCCTCCCCTTGTTGCATAACATCTTGCAACATTGGTCAACATTTGCAATTGCATTGCACTCTTTCCTTTTGCGCCCATACTACTGACGATATTTATAACAACTTACGGAGAAGATGCATAACTCAGAACAGAAAATTAAACAATAGACTGAACGATTTAATTCGTAATAGTTACTGGACCAAGAAAAGTGATTTTAGTAATATTGTTAACTTGTTGTGTCATGAGTTAGACTTCAATACGAATTGTGCGTTAGTTTTTGGCTTAGGATTCTGTGTCTCAAAAAAGCCCAGCAGTTTACTGATTGCTAAGTCTTTTATTAATTTTGTAAAACATAGTAATATATCCGAAAGTGAGGTGACTTTAGCGTTTAGTCAAAGGTTGTGTGTATAGTGCTTTTAATAAAAGGTATGAATGTAACTATCCTTTGAGATTTGAAAAAGCCCTAAAATCACTTAAAAATAACGATTCATTACATATTACTAAAGCCGACAAATCTAATTTGATCATTATCATGGACAAAAACAGTTACATTGAAAAGATGAATATGTTATTGAGTGACTGTGATACGTAGAAACCTCTAAACAGAGACCCACTGGAGGATGTTAATAAAATGTTTAACAGAAAATTAAGAAAAATATTAAAAAATAACTATAATGGGCTTTCTAAGTAGTTTCTTAGTATTAATCCGTCACTACCATATTTGTACGGTTTAGTAAAAACACAAAAAGTTAATAATCCCATGAGGCCTATTGTTAGCTCAGTAGGCTCCGTAACCTATAAGCTATCTAAATGGTCAGTTAGTTTATTAACGCCGTTAGTTGGCTCTATTTCCAAGTCACATATTGAAAATAGCATGGATCTTATACACAAACTGAAGTTTCCTAATAACCCTAATTTCAAACTGGTAAGTTAAGTTTTGATGTATGCTCGTTATTCACAAAAGTCCGTGTTGATGACCTACTTGATTTTTTAAAAGATAAGATCTCTGAATATTCTTTCTCTATTCAACACAACACTCTTATTGAGTTAATTAAGCTTTGCATTAAAGATTGCAAATTTCAGTTTGAAAACAAGTTTTATGCTATGTCGTTTGGATTGGCGATGGGAAATCCCCTTTCACGATATTGGCTAACTTATATATGGAATTTTCTGAAAGCAGAATTTTCCCTACTATTGTTAACTTTAACCTTCTTTGGTACAGGTATATGGATGATATTTTATGCCTTTCGCCTAATAATTTGGGTGTTGATTTATTTCTTGGTCGGCTCAACAGTTTAGTCCCATCTATTAAGTTCACGGTTGAAAAAGAAAATGACAGAAGCTTATCTTTTCTGGATCTAAAAATTCGGAGATGCTTTAATCAGTTCAAATTTAAAGTTTATCGTAAGCATACTAATAATAACTCTTATGTGCATTTTTATTCCGACCATCATCCTGCGATTAAATCTTCTATTTTCTCTGCTATGTTTCTTAGAGCATTGAGAGTTGTCAGTCCTGAATTTTTAGATTCCGAGTTATGCAATATCATGAATATTGGTAGTAAATTATGTTACCCTATTTCATTTTTAGATAACTGTTTTAGGAAAGCCAAGAATAGGTATTAAATAGTGTAACTGTAAAGGAATTTGAGCGTAAAAATATTCTTAGCCTACCTTACCATGTAAATTTTCAGTATGAGAATTAACTTTCATGACTAATTACTTACTTCTAGTATACAAAAATTTTTCTATATACTTGGTTAGGGTTATGGCATTCATACTGTATACAGTAATTATTCATTATTGAAATAAAAATTTAATAGTTTAAATCAGCTATTACTGATCTGCATGTTCGTTGAAAAAGGAGAATGATTTTAAATAAAGAAGTAATATATCCATCAAAGTGATTTTTTTTAAGGTTTTACGAGAAATGAAAGAATAAGATATGGTGAAAAGGAAGAAGAGGGAAAAAGTTAGTGTCCATTTAGAATTTTCTTTCTTAAATGAGTACGAAATTTTCTATGAAAAGTGTTTGTTTTTAAATGTTTCCAGATTATTCCAAATATCAACTTCGTATGAGAGGGATCTCATTCATATTTCAAGAATGGGTAAATCTCTAGGAGCGCTCCATTTTTCAATATTAAACATACACTCATAAAACGTATACCATTTGAAAGCTCACATTTTTCTGAGTCTAAAAATGTAGTAATCCAAAAATATCAATAGCAAATATAAAGTAACTAGGTTTAAATATAAAACCCTATACAGATCAATTTGTGATGCGTGATCTTTACGGGGGCTCCGCCCCAGTACCGCCGAGACTTAAATTATACAAATGATAATGTAATAACATATTCATGTTAGGTTAGGTTAGTGTAACACTAGTAGTATAGCCGCAAAAGGGGAGAGTGCAAGAATGTTGCAGGTTATTATGTAATGTTGCAAAGGGGTATGGGGGTTGTTGCAAAGGGGTGTGTGGTTGTTGCAAAGGGGGTTGTTGCAAGGGGGTTGTTGCAAAGGGGGGTGGGGGGAAAACTTGGAGGCGGCGTTATCCCCCAAGAGAGAGAGGAGGAGAGAAAGGAGGAGAGGTGTTCACCTGGCAGGAGCCAAGTGCACATTAAGACTTCAGCCGAGTTGGCGTTGTTTTATAGGCTCCTGATCAGCCAGTTGGCGTAATTGGCTTGAGTTGCCAGATACCGCGATACCATTGTATACATTATTATAGACTCCTAATCAGCCAGTTGGCTGTAAATGGTTGTCAGATACCTCTTTTTAGCAGTATTATTGTATACATTATTATTATATACGCCTAATCAGCCAGTTGGCTGTAAATGAGTTGCCAGATAGCGCCATGTATTCCGAAGAGAGAGTTGCCAGATACCATTGTATACACTATTATACTCCTAATCAGCCAGTTGGCTTAGAAGGCTTAAATATTGCCAGATACCGCAATACCGTTGTATACATTATTATATTTCGAATACCGGTAGTAGAAGGCATAACAATAAACAACATTGCATCATTCTTTTTATTATTAATAAATATAGAAAATAAATATACATTTGAGGAATATGCGTATAACAGAAATATATACACACAATTATGGATATATATATAAAATAAAATATACATTTCAAATAAATATACACTTCAATAGAAATATGTACATAACAGTACAGGAGAAATATACACACACACACACACAATTATGGTGATATATAAAATAAAATATACATTTCAAATAAATATACACTTCAATAGAAATATGTACATAACAGTACAGGAGAAATATCAAGCAAAATATATATATATATATATATATATATATTATATATATATATATATATAAACACAAATCAATAGAAATATGCGTATAATCGGGGAAATGTCAAGCAAAATATATATATACAATTCACTTTTTTTTCAAAATACTAAACTCGGTCTTAATCGAGTTTACAATTACATCATTATTGCTCTGCATTACGCAGTATATGCGGCTTAATAATATTTCACCGCTTAAAGTATAGGGAAACCTGTATTCGATATGAATGGCTTTCATATCGTTCAGTACTATTTTTGTTCCCACTTTACAACCGGTTGGTAAGTCATCTTTAAACACGTCTAGAATACAATCAAAAGCACGCACAAAGAGTTCATCGTTAGCTACATTATTAAACACAAGTTTATAAGAACGCTTTTCCAATCGAGGGTTTTTTCTACCGACTCGAGCTTTTCAATCGTGAACTCACTCAACATAGCGGCAATTGAAATAATCTTCTAAATCATTACGACAACTGCGCGTTATATAAAGAAATAGTTCTTCAGGGTGAACGGTGTAGGTGAGCTCAGCCTTGTACCGATCAATTGCTTTGTACCAAAGTTCATGGTATTTCAGAGTCTAAACTTTTTAAATAAACATCCAGCACTAGACCATTCTCACCAGCCCTACACTCGGTAAACCATCGAGCAGAGCAGTGTATGCGTATTCAAGTACTGTATCAAAATAAAACATATCCGTAACACGCGCGTCTAATATAGGTTTCAGTTTACGGAATCCGACGATTTCAAACATTCTGTCGAGGATGAAACGGTTTCGCGTAGGAATAAGAGCGTTATTATCAGAAGCATTCTTCCACATCAGCCTTATATCAATGCACGGCCGATCGTTATTTATACACAACGTACATACAACGGCGTATGAGGGTGCGTCACTAATCTGCTCTCTTCTTGTACCTACGTTAGCAGGTATTTATAACGATCTTCACTCCACTTCTCAACTATCACAAAGATTCTATTCATCTCCTCGATACTTAAATAAACCCGTTTGTTTGTCGGTCTACATTCCGTTTCCAGTACATAGCTAATGGTACCGGAATTACGCCTGAACACGCGCAACGATTTCGTCACGGACACATCGTACGAGGCGTTGAGAATGCTGCTCAAAGGAAGTTCCATCGTATTCGAAGAGCGCACGTCCACTCGGCTCAAGCTCTGAGATAACTATGAGCCGTGTGAGGCACGCAGGTAGGCAGGAATGGTTCGACGGGCGGCTGACTCGATGATACGTGAATGGGCTTGTTCCGCGAGTCGAATTGTTGTACCGGTACAAGAATATCACTACCAGCCTACGCACCAGACATTTTGGATAAGAACTAGGAACATTTTACTAAACATCTCCACACTCAGGCGCACTATTTGAGAGGAACATATGTTCATATTTTTCCTTTCTGCCATCAGACGATACTCGTCTCTAAACTCTGTTAAAAATTCACGCAGGGCACTAGCCACAACCTCACTACGAACCTCATCATGATATACGTTAATATAGTGATAAAAATACTTAAGATTGTCCATGATCACGAGATTCACATTTCCAGTCGTAGGGTATGAGTAATCGACATGGTGTAGCATGACGTAATACCGCTTGTCCACCACCCATCAGCAAGACTCATTATCCATACCTGCTGCTTCTCTTCTGCACGCGTTGTTTCTTTACTTCACGGTGTATGTGAGACTTTATAAAGTTTAGCTCTGCAGTATACTTCAGCACATCGTCTGTGCAACGAAAGCCTTCAACGGTCTCACCAGAACATCCGTAGAGTATTTGTACATCTTGGAACTTCGCACAATCCAGTGTGTTTTTAAAAGAGGCATAGGAGGGATGAATAGGAAGTTTTTCGGTATCCACCACATCCTGGCACTTTACTGAATACCATTTCGTAAACGTTGTACAAGCAATATTAAAGGTAGCCATTTGAATACACGTCTGATCTGAATACACGTCTAATCTCTCGGGCTTACTGCGGTCGACTGACCACGCAGGGACTCCCAGATAGTAGCATGACTCACGGTCTTACAGTGGGCGGAGCTTAGAACTTTCACCTACACACACACACACACACACACACACACACACACACACACACACACACAAAGGAGAAAGTGAAACGCTATTTGAAACATGATTTATTTAATAAACGAGCTATTCAAGTTATATATATTTACAAATACGATTTAATAAACGAGATATTCAAGTTATATATATATATATATATATTTACAAATAGATACGATTATATACAAGACGTGTGAGTTAGAAGCATCATTGGTATCGAAAGGGTACGGTATCATAGGTACCAGGTAACTGGTAACGTTTCCTATAGGTGTTACGGCAAACCATCGTACCCCTAAGTTCCTTCACGCCCCCAGCTTCTGCGCCCGAAAATTGTGGGTGCCTACAATTAGTTGGTGAGGTTGTTCATCCAAACATACTAGATCTCTTCAACGACTCAAAGTTAACAACCTCCCGATTCGCATGGTTGAGCGTAATACCCTTTGCCTTCACGATATATTTCATTTCATCCCCCACCCTGACCCGTACCCCATAAGTCTTAGGTCCTGTTGAGGCAAAAGAGTCGGCGTATGCGTTGTCCCCATACTCATCCTTGATCTCATCAGTGAGCTCGCCGAGGAACTCCCCAATGGTGGGCATGTATTCACCCTCCCTCCCTGTGTATCACGCTATCTGTATCGGCATACAATACTCTCCGCCCAAGAGAATGCAATAGACCCCAAAGTTTTATACGGGCGTAGGCTGTTGTGAAGCTGGCCACAGGTATGTTTGTAACCCTTGAGGTATCTGTGGCAAATTCAGTGTTGTTGTACTTTATTACGTAAGTATTACCTACATTTACGATCTCCATGACCTCTTTATCGGGGGCATTGGAATAATCCCAGACATCGCTATAACTTTGTGCCAAATGAATGCTCCCTCTGCCGTTATTCTGCGCAAATTTTCCCCATAGACTGTTTAGACACAACTTTGCACTAAAGCGCTTGCCAGGATTCTTTACAATTTGGACACGATCAAGTTGTATACCTTCGCGGTCGCGGTAACGTTGAATATAGGCAGACTTTTCATCTTCGGTATCAACTCCTCGCGGATACCCTGATGCCTCAACCTTATCCTTCAAAAAGGTGTTTATATAGGTGTGAAAAGGTTGGGTAGCTTCTGAAACCTCCACACCTCATGTATCTTCAGTATTCTATAACCATGGCGCACGGCTAGGGCCAACTCAGGGACTTGTATATACGCCTCTGATCTTACGCTGGTGGGGTATATGGTTACATTCGCCGTTATCCTCTTCCGCGCACTTCACGCACAGGGGAAACATGAGCTTGTCGTCGATAACGACAGGTAAGATCGGCATCCATAAATTGCGTGGGGGGAGTACGTCTACGAAAGAGATCCCAAAGTAACGATCATTCAAATTTTTTGAAAATTCATTGATGGATGGTAGGCTAGGCCCCACCAGTTTCTCAGGAGCGCCCACGGGGTACGGATTGCTCTTCATCACGTATGGGTATAAAGAACAGAAATCGTAGTAATGGAGCTTCACGCCCTCCGTAGGTGGGAAGTATAGTCTGAAAGGATTTGTACGTCCTCCAAACAAGCTATCACCACATTTGAGAGGATCCAGCACCATTGAACGCTTGATCGCTTTTATTTCCTCACGGTACACCTCGTCTGTCTCCATCCGTGCATCATATTCATGCTCCCACAAGACTTTGTGAGTGAACTGTGATCCTATAAGTTGATCGCGGGTGCGGGTCGATGCAAGACAGTCGGCAGGAGACCTACCGTTGATATCTCCGGTGACTCCGCACTCAGGACGGGGGCATCCATGCCACCAGCAACCGTTAAAGGAGTACACAGTCTTCACACCAGTGACACGGTTTTCACTTAACCCATCAACCCAAAAAACACGTCCATTAATCTTAATGGGTACTTCACCCGTGTTGCGGGCGTGCTTTATGTATACACCTGTCTGTTGCTGTAGGTGTATGAGCCAGTAAATAGCCTTGTGCCCGTAACTGCGGGGATTGTTTCGGTGAATAATGGCTAAGGTGTCTTTCGGCATGAAGTTATTCTTGAACACCGTAAAACATAATGATGCGATGGTGGTTGCGACTTGCAGTGGATCGCATTTGAAACGGGCTATGTACATCCTTCTAAAGGCCTGGAAACATACTCTAAGCACGCGCGCATCATTCACGCAATAACGCTCACATTCATCAGCTATATTATAAGGGTTACTTTCATTAAAACTGTCGTAGTATCGATCAAAGTCTTCACGTTCATCCATGCAGTCAAAATAATGTTTGGGGGGTGGTGGGCCTACGTAGTTTAAAGTCTCGCTGGTGAGGAAAGTGTATGGGAAGTATCCTTGGAAACTTCAGCTGCTACTCCCACACCTGGGTCTTTGCTAATTTACAAGGTGTGAATAATAAAGTATCTTTAAATTGTACATTGCCTCTTATCTGCATTTGTATTAATTTGTTGCCTTTTCAATGGATCACCTTAAATATCTCAGAGGATTCGTGTTCAAGCAACTCCTTATAAAGGAACTGCGTGTCAAACTTTTGCCCCGTTATGGGCGAGAATATACACAGTCATTTTTTGAACTTGTCGGCTAACTTGACAATATAGGACACAGATAGTTTCACAGGACTATCGCTGACATTCGTTTTAAAAACGTTTGTCCGTTTACCACATTTGGGGCACTCGTCACATTCGATATCCATACACTCATCACAGATAGTCTGGCTCACAAGTAAATGTGGAATTACCTCTTTGGTTTCAGCGTTCGTATATGTTTCTATATCGTAGTATACAGTTATACAGGGGTTATTTTTAGGCTTAGCATCTTTCATATAACATACATGCTTTACTCCATCCGCCTTATATTCCTCCTGGCATGTAAGACAGTGAATTACGTCACACTTGTGCTTAAATTTTCCCCAATTATCCATTGTGTGAAACATGCCACATTCACAGATTCTCATTTTCCTGCACGTGCCAATTGATTTATGGAAATCAAAACAGCTATTATTGAAAAATGTGCGTCTACACACATCACAGTCTCTCTTCTCAGCTTCAACTACACGGCTTTCACATTTGGTGCTTTTACACTGCTCACATACCATGTGACATTCTTTACAATGTCTCACTATATCATCCGCAAACTCGAGGCACCCCTTACACAAATCATGATGTCTCCCATATTTTCGACTTTTGTCATAACTCGCGTAAAGCCACCTTATATTACGGATTGGGAGATACGTTGTCCCTGACAATCCTAAAATAAGTAGGGGCCTTGTACGATCTCTCACACAGCTTTTAAAAACATACACAGTCCTACGACGATCATCCAACCCAAACCAACTATGCGGACATTCATTTCCTGTTCTACCCTTCTCAGCTCTTCAGGACCCATATTACACGTCAATTCAAGTTCACAGTCTTCAGCTAGTTTACGGGCACGCTCCACGACTGTAGCAACCAAATTTTTGAGAGTTCGTGTATTTTGTACAGTAAACATACGTGCTAAGAGTACTGCTATAAAGCCGCAACCACGATCGACGTTTATATGCCGTCTATAAATAGCTTGAGAATTGAAGTTAAGAGTATACGGTATGGCACTATGACCCGCAAACGGTATACATGGGTCAATATTTACCGTGAGTTGTCCATATTGAAGGCTATACTACTTTGGGCGGCTTGCATTATACGCCCTAATATATATTTCTACATCTTCAGCCGCCAAACGTCTAAATGGCACTATCACCCAATAATCGTCTACATCACCGTCATCTGACCCGAATCCAAAGGACATACTCGTCCTGACTTCACGCTCGTCACGATCTGAAGAGCAAACTCTATAATACGCTCTACAACCCCGGCGTATCCGCGCTCAATACCATTGCTATACATGACTCTATGGTCTGCCCTGACTCTATACCGATTTCTAGTCAAGGCTGGGGTGGGGGCTGCGGATCGCACATTCCAGCGTTTACCATCCTCAACAGAACGGGGGCGATGAATTAGTGGATATATTAGCGGAAGGTGCTGCTGATGGGGGCCCTGTTTGCGTAGGAGGTTGATGGTTGGGGCTCTATTATTTAGACTTAACAGAACGGGGGGCGGCGATGAATAAGGGGATATATTAGGTGCTGCTGGGGGTGTTGTTGCGTAAGAGGTTGAGGTTGGGGCTCTATTACCGCTGCAACAGACGCGTATTTCGTCGCTTTATACCTGACGTGGGTATCTCATACCTCCGCTTTGGACGTGTTACCGGTATCGCTGGTGAGGTTCAGGGGAGGAGATCACAACTACACAGTCGTCGAGGTCATCCGTAATGATGGGCTGCTCTACCTCATCGTCATTCACGGTTCTGTGGGAGAAGAAATATAAGGATCAGCACTCAAAATTTGTAATATTTTGTAATATGACTCACTTAGGAGTGTGACGTGTTAGAAATGGACTCTGTAGAAAATTCAGATTCACGAGCCCATCCACATGTATTATATCTGGACCTACAGGATGTGGTAAAACTGTGTTTATGCTTAAAATCATTAAAGAAAAGGGGGAGATGTTCTCGAAATTTGTGCGTAAAGTTATATGGTGCTATTCGACGTATCAATCAGTGTTCAACGAGTACCAAGATGAATTTTGTTCCACAAAGGCGTATATGACGTTTCGTTAAAGGGAAATGAACATACTATCATTGTAATTGACGATCTCATGTTGGAGATGGATAAAACGTTTGCCGAGACATTTACAGATTCTCCCACCATCTTAACATAAGCGTGTTCTTCATCAATCAGAATCATTTTTCAAAAATAGATACATGCGCGATGTGTCATTAAATACGCATATCTAGTCTTATTCGCGCACGTAGAGATGTATCACAAATTGGGGTATTATCCAATCAAATGTTCCCGAATCAGCGTAAGGAGTTTTTGGAAGTTTATAAAGAAGCTACAAGCACGCGTTACGGATATTTGCTTTGCGACCTTCATCCGCGAAACACGTTTAGAGTGCTTCTGCGAACGAATATATTTCCAAACGAGCCTGAAACGGTTATATTCCAGAATGACAAGGGACTAAAGAATACCGTGAATTATAAAATCTATCATCGACTGCCTCGGGCAATGCAGCAGATGTTTATTAAAAATACGATGCCGACTTTTTAAAATGCATCTGTGAAATCTGTCTTAACGTTATAATTGCAATGTATCAATGAAACCCATCAGAAGGCTCGCCTACGCCGCTACAAGAACATAATACGTGCACTCGCTCGTAAAAGCCAAACTGTAGCGAAGAAAAACGAATTATTGTACAAACAGGAGGGTCATTTCTCCCCATCTTATTTTCAGTTTTGGGTCCTTTACTGACTAGATTAATATAATGAAGAAAGTGGTAGTGATTCCCCACGAGGTGTACGCCTCACTGCAAAGAGACACGGATCTAGATCCCCGTAAAAGCAGACTTAAAAGAATGGAAAGCGAATTGTTAGCCCTATTAAACAGTGAAAAAACACCTGATGAGAAAAGAATCTTATACCAAGAAGCTCTGCAGAAATTTCTTCACGAGTACGAAAATTATAAGAGCCCTACAGAGATTCCTGTGGTTATTAGGCACAGCACGGGGGACGATGGCGACATAGGATCTATACCCGACGACACAGCTGACCAACCAAAAAGATTAGCCACACAACATATCGAACATGTATTAAAAAATACCCTCCCACTTACATTGAGGAGTAAAGGCTTAAGTCTTTATAATCTATTGAATGAGGATCCCGCCATACAATGGACCGATACAGGGGAGATCATTGTGGAAGGATCAAAGGTACAGGGATCGAATATCGTAGACATTGTCCATGATCTGGTGAGAAAGTGGGATAGGCCATCACCATCAGGATGGAAGCATATTAAAGCAAGACTACAACAAATAAATGTCCCTAAAACGTTGATAGGAAATCTGAACAGGTTAAAAGACTTGGAACATGCAACGCCTGTGACACAATTGAAGGCGCCGTCACCCCCGGCGGTAACACCTTTGAAGAGGAGCAAGAAGAGGTTAAACCAACCCTACCCACGTGCCTCTAAAATACGCAAATGGCTAACGTATTAACTAAACGCTATTATGACATTTCTACCCCATCCTCTTACGGCGGCGTAGATAGACTGTACAGAAGTGTTTACGGAGTAGGAAAAAAAGATGTTGAAAGATTTTTGAGGGAGCAGGACGCTTATACGCTTCATAAGCCTGTGAGAAAAAGGTTTAAAACAGCCAAGACAACGGCTTCCTCGATTGATTCTATTTGGCAAGCAGATTTAACAGACATGCAAAGATATTCTGTGTATAACGATGGTTACCGCTACATTCTATTCATAATAGACGTGTTCTCTAGATATCTGTGGCTAGTTCCTCTGAAAAATAAATCACCTGAAACAGTTGCTAAAGCCACCAAAACGCTAATGTTAAAAGAAAACAGGGTTCCTGGCTATTTTTGTACGGATATGGGGAAGGAGTTTATAGGCCGTGCTTTTCAGAATATGTTGACAGAGTTTAATATCAGCTATTACACAACCAATTCTATACATAAGGCTTCTTTAGCTGAAAGAGTTCAGCGCACCATAAAGGAACGCATGCACCGTTATTTTACACATAAAAACACATACAGATTTCTAGACATTCTGGAATCATTGGCATCATCCTACAACCGCTCACACCATCGCACGATTGGGGCAACACCTAACGAAGTTTTAGAAAGAGGTACGCTCCCGAGAAGAGATGGATCACCACCACCACCACCACCACACTCTGTGCGCTTCAAAATCAATGATTATGTAAGGCTGTCGCGTTCGGGGAATAAATTCGCAAAGGGTTTTGAGCAAGGATGGACACGCGAGATTTTTAAAGTTAGGGCTGTGAGACCTAAAGGTGTGATAATGATGTATTACATTGAAGATTTGAATGGGGAAGAAATCTCAGGAGGCTTTTACCGCGAGGAATTGCAGAAAGTTGCGTTTAATTTAGAAAAAAATGTGTTTAAAATTGAGAAAATTTTAGGAAGCAAAGGTTCAGGAAGGAGAAAAATGTACCTGGTGAAATGGCTAGGGTACCCAGAAAGCTTCAACACCTATATAAAAGCTGATGCAATAATGAAGCTTAAATAGTATGCAACATGGCTCCTAACCATTTCTACGTCACACTCCCGTCCTCCTCGTCCCTGTCTGTACACCCTAACAACACGCTAGCCAACTTTGTAACAGAACTCCATGGGCACATTGAATTGGGTCGTGATTCGTATGAGGTGGGGATATGCGAAATTCAGCTGGACACCGTCTTTTTAAATATTGAACATAAAGAAACCGTTTTTACGATTCTTAGAGACATTGACGAGTGTGAAAAAGCTGGGGTAGCTATGGATGAAACTATGCGCATCGCTCGGACTAAGATTACACGGTATTACAGTACAGAAGTAAGACTAGGGCCGGGTCAATATGGTTCGGCCGAGGATGTTGTGAGAGGCTTAAACGTGAGTTTAAGAAACTCAAACCTTACGAATGATTTAGTATATGAAATCGTAAACAACCCTGCACATACACTAATCCTAAAATCAAAGACTAACAGACGTCTTAAAGAACATAGAAAGTTCAAAATTCTAACCAACGGCCGATATAGCGCAGCCTTCCAAAGAGACACATTTCACGAGACACAGTATAACTTGTCCAGATTAATGTATCAATTGAAGATGGAGAAATTGGCTGAAAGGTCCCCAGACATGTGCTATATTTACAGTAATATAGTGGAGCACCAGTTTGTTGGGGATACCCAGGCACGCCTGCTGCGCATTGCTCACATCCCCAACCATAGAGGAAGGAGTTTGAGTATTACATATGACAGGCCCCATTATGTGAATGTCGCAACTAATTTAATAACCAATATCACAATATATATAAGAACGATTGAGGGCGAAAACTTCCCATTCGGTAACGGGAGCTTAACAGTGAAGCTACACTTTCGACGCACTGAGTTATAATGGATAGAAAGCCTTTCACCGTCTATCGAGGGATGCGATACCAGCGCGGTAGTGGACTTGGATCCATTTTTTCATCCATACTACGTACGGCTGTTCCTTTGCTGAAGAGGGGTGCCAGATACCTTGGAAGGAAAGCGCTACAATCAGGTCTTAACACTGCAGAAGACATATTGGCCGGGGCTAAACCTAAAGAAGCTCTAAAAAAACATTTAAAGCGTACACGGAACGAAATCATCAAAGATGCAAAGAGAAAAATGCGTGGTGGCGGGAAGAAGAAGAGGGCTCCCCGGAAGAAGAAGGGGTCACGTGGTATTAAACGTAAAAGGCTATCAAAAAAGAAATGCTGTAAGCGAATGAAACCTATGGTTGACCACTTTTTTGACTGATATAAGCTAAGGATATTGATCTCATGAATCATAGTTTGTTTACCACTTGTCGAGAGAGGAGTCACTATTTCGCCATGGCACGCTTCATCCACCCATGTAGTTCACAATGCTGTAAATCGGAGCTGTCCTTTTTTGAGCTCCCGCCAACCCAAGTTTCTATTGAGCACAGTGACTTTATTACAATTAACCCTTTAAACACAATTAGTTCACCGAGTGCACCTATAGAATTCGTGATACCCAGCTCAGGTCCTTACTTTTTTGATCCAAGCTGTGTGCACATGTACGCTAAGCTACGTATAGCCCATTCTGATGGAACGGCCTGCGATGACAAATATGCTGTATACCCTGAAACAAACTTTCTGCACGCCATATTCAACCAGTGTGACGTATATTTAAATCAGACCAACATATCGGCAGGCACGGGGTACTATCATCTACGAGCCTATTTGGAAAATGTCCTCAACTTTTCCAAAGAAGCGAAGGCTACCTTTTTAAGTGCGGAGGGATATTATCAAACTAAAGATGAAAATAGTATAAAGGACAAATTTAAAAATTCTAAAAAGAAAATATACGAGTGTTTTGGACGGTTGCACACAGATTTCACTTTCCAGGAGAAGTTGCTTGTGAACGGGGTGGATATGAAAATAAAGCTCACCCGCACGAGTCCTGAGATCTGCTTAAATCTGGATGCGAATCAAGAAGAGGGTGCAAAGTCCGTTGTGGTTCACATTATGGACACATACCTCCGCGTACGGCGAGTGAAATTAAGTTCACCAAAACAACTAGAAATTGAGAAAAATTTACTAAACGCTACAGTGAAATATCCTATTAACAGAGTGCAGATCAAACTATATACGGTTCCTGCAGGGTTGGCATCGAAGCAGATAGAAAACATTGCCCTGGGAAATCTTCCTAAAAGGATATTAATCGGCATGCAGGACCACGCTTCGGTGAATGGAAAATATAAAAAGAGTGCCTTTAAATTCGAGAATTTCGGACTTAAAAATATAACTCTATACGTTAATGGCACTGCTTTGGGTGGAACAATGGGTACGGACTATTCATCAGACGCTGTGTTACCTCTTTGTGCCAGAGCCTATAGTAATCTGACCCATATTGCAGGTGATTGTGATGAGCTTGGTAATGGGGTAACGCAGGAAGAATTCATTGATCAATTTAACCTTTATCCGTTTGACATTACACCTGACTTATCTGCTAGCGTAAATACCCATTTAACACCACAGCAGAGCGGTAACATCTCAGTGCGGCTGGAATTCGCCAAGCCTATAGACGCTCCTATTAGTGTACTAGTATATCTCGAATCGCAAGCCCTAATAGAAGTAGATAGATTTAGAAGCGTTATCACTGACTTTTAAAATGGATGCTAATACACTTCAGAAAGTAATGGAGCGAGTCACACGTTCCAAATTTATCGGCGTGTTTGCGAAGAATGAAACATTGAGTTTGCCAAGTACGCGAGAATGCGGTAGTCTTATTGTGAACACAGACATCATCGGTAATGAAGGGATTCACTGGATCGCTGTCTATTTTAAAAATAGACAGCGCCTGTACTATTTTGATTCACTCGGTACTCAACCCTGGAGTGACCCTATTATTGTAAAATTTCTCGCTCAGTTACATATTCCCGAAGTTGTATGGAACCCATTTCGTATGCAGGGATATTTTACTAATGTTTGCGGAATGTACTGTGTCTCATTTCTCATGCATATGTCAAATGATAAAGAATTTATAAATTTTTTAAATTTATTTGACCCGTGTCACACTCACCGAAACGATGAAATGGTATGCAGACAGATAAAAAACCGTTTTCCAATTGTACGTACTCGTTGTATATTATAATGTTTTTGTTCGTATATTTGTAACGGTATATTCGTTTATTGTACTGATTTCTTTCATTTAATAAATTTATGAAAATATATTGTGTCTTCTTATCCCAAAAAGATCGAAAAACACTTACATTATTTCGGTGTGACATTGTTGACTGATCAGTATACCCTCCCTATTCCGAGATTCTTCAAAAGATTGTATAACTCGTGTCAAATCCTCATCGGACCTTAAAGGAATAATGCTTTTAAAACATATACAGAGTATACAGACAGACAGATCCCCATTATGTGAAGATATCTTTGGTTCGAGGAGTGAACGCCATAAAAATTTCGATTTTAGCATAATGGGGAAATAACACTGATTGACATTTTTGGCGAGTATCTATTTGACGAGATACTACAACTCTCCATATATATATAAAATTCTAATTATAGACACTTACATTTCTATGGTAGTCCCTTGCGTCGGGTTGTAAGGAGCGTCACTGCAAATATCTTCTACGGTTTGCGTTGAAATAATAATTCGCCACAATCAATCGCATTGAAAAGACTAATTGTGGTTAATGCTGCAGTATCACGTTCTTCATACAAGTCTGGGGAGACGTACAGGTCCATGGTGGAGGATGTGTGACACTGCTGACTGATCAGTATATCATCCATATTCCGAGGTTCTTCAAAAGATTGTATAACACGTGTCAAATCCTCATCGGACCTTAAAGGAATAATGCTTTTAAAACATATACAGAGTATACAGACAGATCCCCATTATGTGAAGATATCTTTGATTCGATTACCAATTTCGATTTTAGCATGATGGGGAAATAACATTGATTGACATTTTTGACTAGTATCTATTTGACGAAATACTACAACTCTCCGTATATATATAAAATCGAATTATGGACACTTACATTTCTATGGTAGTCCCTTGCGTCGGATTGTAAGGAGCGTCACTGCAAATATCTTCTACGGTTTGCGTCGAAAATAATTCGCCACAATCAATCGCATTGAAAAGACTAATTGCGGTTAATGCTGCAGTATCACTTTCTTCATACAAATCTGGGGAGACGTACAGGTCCATGGTTGAGGAATGATTATTCACTGATGCGAAAATAGCTACTGTTACTCCCAACTGAAAATATCCCCTTTTATATGCACATTCGCCAAGCTCCGCCCAAAAGACCAGATGTTCGTCGTGATTGGCTGCCGATGTAGCTGGGTGGAGCTATGACGTGTACCATTCCGCTATAACGGGTACGGACGAGTAATTGCATCTTTATATTTTCACTAATAGAATTAATGCTCTTATTCTCCTTTGAAAATTATTTGGTGATTCGTATAGAACTTTTGATATTGATTCCAAATATGGTTTCAGAAGTTTTCTATCACCCATAGTTTTCGAGAAAATAATATTTCCATTTACTCAATTTCCCGCATCATTAGTCACTAATGTAATCGAGAGGGTATAAAGAAATATATCATAATTATATTTTAAAAATAACATTCGGTTTCAACGTTAAACTGTAGGTCTAAGGTGGTCATTACACATAATAAAATAAAGTGGTTGGCAGATAAATGGGCACCCTACGTGTCCTAGTGGTTAAGACGGGGGCTGTTGATGGTTCAGTTAAACTGTAGGTCTAAGGTGGTCATTACACATAATAAAAGAAAGTGGTTGGCAGATAAATGGGTGCACCCTACGTGTCCTAGTGGTTAAGACGCTGGGGCTGTTGATGGTTCCACGTTAAACTGTAGGTCTAAGGTGGTCATTACACATAATAAAAGAAAGTGGTTGGCAGATAAATGGGTGCCCTACGTGTCCTAGTGGTTAAGACGCTGGGGCTGTTGATGGTTCCACGTTAAACTGTAGGTCTAAGGTGGTCATTACACATAATAAAAGAAAGTGGTTGGCAGATAAATGGGTGCCCTACGTGTCCTAGTGGTTAAGACGCTGGGGCTGTTGATGGTTCCACGTTAAACTGTAGGTCTAAGGTGGTCATTACACATAATAAAAGAAAGTGGTTGGCAGATAAATGGGTGCACCCTACGTGTCCTAGTGGTTAAGACGCGGGGCTGTTGATGGTTCCACGTTAAACTGTAGGTCTAAGGTGGTCATTACACATAATAAAAGAAAGTGGTTGGCAGATAAATGGGTACCCTACGTGTCCTAGTGGTTAAGACGCTGGGCTGTTGATGGTTCCACGTTAAACTGTAGGTCTAAGGTGGTCATTACACATAATAAAAGAAAGTGGTTGGCAGATAAATGGGTGCCCTACGTGTCCTAGTGGTTAAGACGCTGGGGCTGTTGATGGTTCCACGTTAAACTGTAGGTCTAAGGTGGTCATTACACATAATAAAAGAAAGTGGTTGGCAGATAAATGGGCCCTACGTGTCCTAGTGGTTAAGACGCGGGGCTGTTGATGGTTCCACGTTAAACTGTAGGTCTAAGGTGGTCATTACACATAATAAAAGAAAGTGGTTGGCAGATAAATGGGTGCCCTACGTGTCCTAGTGGTTAAGACGCTGGGGCTGTTGATGGTTCCACGTTAAACTGTAGGTCTAAGGTGGTCATTACACATAATAAAAGAAAGTGGTTGGCAGATAAATGGGTGCCCTACGTGTCCTAGTGGTTAAGACGCTGGGGCTGTTGATGGTTCCACGTTAAACTGTAGGTCTAAGGTGGTCATTACACATAATAAAAGAAAGTGGTTGGCAGATAAATGGGTGCCCTACGTGTCCTAGTGGTTAAGACGCTGGGGCTGTTGATGGTTCCACGTTAAACTGTAGGTCTAAGGTGGTCATTACACATAATAAAAGAAAGTGGTTGGCAGATAAATGGGCACCCTACGTGTCCTAGTGGTTAAGACGCGGGGCTGTTGATGGTTCAGTTAAACTGTAGGTCTAAGGTGGTCATTCCACATAATAAAAGAAAGTGGTTGGCAGATAAATGGGTACCCTACGTGTCCTAGTGGTTAAGACGCTGGGCTGTTGATGGTTCCACGTTAAACTGTAGGTCTAAGGTGGTCATTACACATAATAAAAGAAAGTGGTTGGCAGATAAATGGGCCCTACGTGTCCTAGTGGTTAAGACGCGGGGCTGTTGATGGTTCACGTTAAACTGTAGGTCTAAGGTGGTCATTCACATAATAAAAGAAAGTGGTTGGCAGATAAATGGGTACCCTACGTGTCCTAGTGGTTAAGACGCTGGGCTGTTGATGGTTCCACGTTAAACTGTAGGTCTAAGGTGGTCATTACACATAATAAAAGAAAGTGGTTGGCAGATAAATGGGTGCCCTACGTGTCCTAGTGGTTAAGACGCTGGGGCTGTTGATGGTTCCACGTTAAACTGTAGGTCTAAGGTGGTCATTACACATAATAAAAGAAAGTGGTTGGCAGATAAATGGGTGCCCTACGTGTCCTAGTGGTTAAGACGCGGGGCTGTTGATGGTTCCACGTTAAACTGTAGGTCTAAGGTGGAGTGGAAAGCTTGACCTTCGTCAGAATGAACAATTCGGGCGGAAGCTAACCAAAGGTTATCCAAAGGGTATATATATATATATATATATATATATATAATATCTATATATGGGATGAAATTCACAATAAAACACGAAATGAATGAATGCTGAAAACAAGGAGTGAGGTGAGGTTTTGTTTGATTTGACTCGTAGAAAGGTAAAATATGGTCGACCGAGTTGGGCAGATTCTCGGAAATCCTTTCCTCTATCGGATTATGTTTTGGGTATTTCCAACTTTCTTCGTTTCTTTAAATTTCGTTTTTCAATTTTCTTCGCAGGGATGAAGCTCATGTGTTTCGAATTGCATCGTTCTATAATTCTGTTTTCTATGGTTGGTTGGATAACTACGTTATTGTTCCGTCTTTGAATCTTCCATTGAATATCTATATAAACATATTGTTATTTTATATGTTTGATTCTTCCAACTGATTAACTGTATAAATATATATATTGTGGTTTACGTATAGTTTAAAATAATATACGTTTGGTATGATTTTCATAATATATTATATATATATATATTTCTATAATTCGTTTTCTATGGTTGGTTGAATTATGGATAACTACGTTATTTGTTTCGATAAGTTCAACTTCAAGGAAGCTCAAGTTAATGTTATATTTTGCATATAATCCACTATATACATCTATTGTAAAACACTATACATCTATATTTCAATTAAGTGTGTAATTATTTAATTCATCTACCATATTGTGGTACACAATGCTTAATATATATATATATATATATATATATATTTCTATAATTCTGTTTTCTATGGTTGGTTGAATTATGGATAACTACGTTATTTGTTTCGATAAGTTCAACTTCAAGGAAGCTCAAGTTAATGTTATATTTTGCATATAATCCACTATATACATCTATTGTAAAACACTATATACATCTATATTTCAATTAAGTGTGTAATTATTTAATTCATCTACCATATTTTGGTACACAATGCTTATTAGAATACATGGTGCGATCTGGCAACTCAGCACCCCAATACAAGGCGTGATCTGGCAACTCAGCCAGAATAGAGGCTTATAAAAGATTGAGAAGCTGGTGAAGACTCATTCCCAGCTCGGCTCCAGCCGAGCGAGGACCTCTGGTCCTTCTTTTTTTGGCCCCTTTGGTAAACCCCTTAGTGGCCTCTTAGGTTAAGAAAACGAAAATAATATGCCTTAAAGGCAACTACTCTCTCTCTCTCCTTCAGGCGTCTCTCTCCTACAGGCGTCTCTCTCCCACCTTCAGCTCTCTCTCTCTCTCTCTCTCTCTCTCCTACAGGCGTCTCTCTCCCTCCTTCAGCTCTCTCTCTCCTGCATGTGTACCTCCTGCATGTGTGCGTATGTGTGTGTACCTCCTGCATGTGTACCTCCTGCATGTGTACCTCTCCCCCCTTGGCTGATTAGGCGTATATAATAATAATGTATGCAATAATACTGCTAAAAAGAGGTATCTGACAACCATTTACAGCCAACTGGCTGATTAGGAGTCTATAATAATGTATACAATGGTATCGCGGTATCTGGCAACTCAAGCCAATTACGCCAACTGGCTGATTAGGAGCCTATAAAACAACGCCAACTCGGCTGAAGTCTTAATGTGCACTTGGCTCCTGCCAGGTGAACACCTCTCCTCCTTTCTCTCCTCCTCTCTCTCTTGGGGGATAACGCCGCCTCCAAGTTTTCCCCCCACCCCCCTTTGCAACAACCCCCACCCCTTTGCAACAACCCCCACCCCCCTTTGCAACATTACATAATAACCTGCAACATTCTTGCACTCTCCCCTTTTGCGGCTATACTACTATACTTACCAAAAATACCATCTTACAAAGAATGAAGATTTATAACTTAGCCAACCTTTATAATGTAGTTAATGACGTCACGCGTCAAACAATTAATTAAATCTAGTTACCTTTTATTTGCCATTGATACTTTCGGATTACTACATTTTCAGACTCAGAAAAATGTGAGCTTTCAAATGGTATATGTTTTATGAGTGTATGTTTAATATTGAAAAATGGAGCTCTCCTAAAGATTATCCCAAGAATGAAGTTTCGTTTTTGGAAGTAAAAGTTGTTTTAGATTCATTAAGTGTTTTATTTACATAGTTGTTTGATATGATTTCCATAATTAACACAGGATTTCCTTCGCAGAATATTTTATGTCTATGTGAGCAGGTATTCAGCTTGTCTAAGTCACCACTGAGTTCAAGCAGTTTTAGATTTGAACATAAGGTTTGTGTGCTCTGGGTTGGATTTAGCGCCTGATATGATTCTGACCATTCTTTTCTGCAATATATTCTATGGATAAATAACATAATAGCTTGTATTTCCCCAAACTACTATGTTATATACGATGTGAAGGTGTGCGAGGGTGTAATATAGATTGAACGATATATATTTTGGAATGTGATGTTTTAAATTATGCACCATGCAAGTGAATTTCGAGAGCTTATTTAATGAGTGTTCGATATGCACACTGAAAGTTAGTTTTTTATTTAAAATTACATCTTACTGTACACGACTGTGCTGTTTGATTTCCTTACTTTCAGTTCGCGTATGAATGTGTTTTTCATGTAAATGCAACACCCACTTCCTCTTCTAGGAATCTACCCGCTCTGTATATTTTGTAGTTCTGTATTGCTATTTCTGTATATTTGATACAGTTTTTATAGCCTTTTATGTAAGCGTGTTTTCGTTAGGCATATAAAATTTGTCCTTGTTTTCAGAGCTAAATTTTTCAGATATTGTTATTTGCAGTCTGCATGGTCATTGTACAGACCTTGTACTAAAAGATCAGGGCACATAGAGGCAACTAATTTATATTTATATTACGGTTTGTTCTCTCTGTTCCATGTAGGACATGGATAGAAAATTAACGAAAGATGAACTAGTGAAGTTGGTCTTCATGCACGCAAGAAAAGGAAGTACCGTACGTACCGAAGTGTCGCAGACAAGTTTAATTAGCAAAGTAAAGGGAGAAAAAACATTGGTTTCGCAACTGGTAGAAAAGTGATTCAACGATTTAAATTTACTCGGAGTGTTCTTGACCGACCACGCACTGGTCAGACAAGAAGCTCCACGAATGATGTTACTGCAACACTAGTACTGAGTAATTTCTTCAACAGCCTGAAAAAGTCAACCATAAGATTATCCAGAGAGACGGGCGTGCCAACGACGTCTTGTCAGCGAATTCTGAAGTCAAATCATTTCCATCCCTATAAGATATGCCTGACACAATAACTGCATGGCGACGATATAGACAGACGCCTTGAGTTTTGGGAGTGGGTGACAAGCCAAAATAACATTACCCGTCATATCATGTTCACTAATGAGGCAATGTATTATCTTAGTGGGCAAGTTAACCACCATAACAATTACTACTGGTCAGATGAAAACCCTCACTGGACCGACGAGAATCATGATCAAAATGCTCCACTTGTTATGTATGGGCATATCTGTTAGGTGATACCTTAATAGGATCTGTTTTCACGGAGGAACCGTTAACAGTCGAGATATACCTTCAGATCCTATAAGCGGTTGTTTATAGGGGATTCTTCTTTTAACAGGACAGCGCTCCACCACACTTCGAACATAGAGTTCGTCATTATCTGAATGAATTAATTAGGCAATGCTAGATTGAACGACGAGGTCCTGCTGAATGGCCTCCGAGGTCATCAGATTTAATGCCCCCTTGATTTATTTTTGTGGGATCACTTGAAATCTGTCGTTTAGAGTGATCGTTCCCGGTCTTTAGAGGAGCTGAAAACTCGAATAACGTCTGAATGTTCAAAGATTTCCCCTGTTATGTGGAGACGTATGTGGATGTCACTCAGAAGAAAAATTGAGAAGTGTATTGAGGTTAATGGGTCTCAATTTGAGCATCTATTTTGAATAAACGAACATAATGCGTAAAACAGATTACTTCCCCTGTGTCCTGATTTTGGGCCACTCTGTATAATTTTATATAAATTCACAGGGTTAAAAATCTTGGTACTAGGGTTTCCTGGATAATGGACTTTTTCTGATCGATTTTGACGGTTCCTGTTCGGTGTTATTGGGTAGGCCGTTTGTTGGAATTAAAAAGTTAGGAATGGTTACAAAATGTAATATTTACTGTAAATACGTTAGGATTTGAAAGCAATGATCTAAATTCAGAGAAGGCTTCAGGTAAATTAAGAGAAGCCACAGGTGAAATCCAGGTAGGCTACTTGATTTTGAGCACGTAGGACATAAGGAAATTTTGGGATCACTTGAAGATCAGGGCCCCCAGCCTAACTATTGAAGGCTGGGGCCCCTGATCTTTAGGTGATCCAAATCGAGCATTTGTAAATAGTCTAGTGTTCAAACAGTGTTTGGACTATATAATTTAAAAATTTGATATTGTTAAATAGCTCAAATAGGTTAATTTAGTAATTTAAAACAGTTACGCATATGAAATTCCTTAAATATAGTGTATTTAAAAACTTTTCTATTTGAAATGAATTGAATTGAATAACGTTTATTAATAATAAAATAAATACAATGGATTTACAATTTACAATGATATAAATAATTGTGAAGCTGGACTATTTATTTTATTTAATTTGGCCCTTAAGTTTTAGGCTTTACTGGGCTCTTATTAAAAATAAAACAGCTAGTTATTGTTAATAATAAATACATAAATAAATAAATAATTATGTATTATTAATAGTTAACGTATGTATTAATCTTAAATTATCATTATCGATATGACAAATACAAGGTCATTATTGAAGGTATTATACCAATAACATACAAAGAAATCAATATTATACATGAGAGATAAGAACTGAACAATCACAAGTAATGTCTTTAATGCTAGATTACTATTGTTTATTCATTTTTCGTGCGTAATGTACAGTTGCGCTCATTATTCTTAGGACACTCTTCAGAACAGATAGCGACACCTGGCATATATTTGTTGTGTGTACTACAAACGGTTGTAACATTTTATGAATGAAGGTTTAGTGAGTGAGCGCTGATTGGTTGGTGGAGTCATTGCCAAATGTCTTTAGAACATAATTGTTTCCATTCATCACTCTGGTTTACATATTACTAAGGAAACATAAATGAATAACTAAATATAAATTCAAGACGGGGATATATATTAACAATGAAGTGAATAAAAAATGGTCTTGTAAAAACTAAAAAAAAACCTTCGGACATGATGACAGTGTTCGTGGTATTGGTATGGTATTTCGAAGTGTTCATGGTATTGTATAAAAACAAAGCCGTTGGTAGGCATTATTGCGCCCTGAGCAAATTCCAAATTGATTCATTTATGTATTTATTTACATTTAATATTGAACATCGATTCAAATATTGTTTTGTTATAACAAAGACAGAGCAAAAAGATGATATATATATATATATATATAAACGTAAAGAACGACGCTTGTATAGGAGATATTCCGCGCAAGACGAGAGAGAGAGAACGAAACAAATGAAAAATGAGGTAACCACCCGGGAATCGAACCCGGGATCTTCCGATTGCCGGTCAGATGCGATACCATTACACCATGGGCCTCACTCTTCCAAATGCCGTAATTCTTCTACATACTCGCAGAAACCAATGCCCCAAGGGGGCACCTCCCGCATGCCGTAACATTATATACATTCAACTGCAAAGAACACGCACTATAAATAACGTAAAGAACGACGCTTGTATAGGAGATATTCCGCGCAAGACGAGAGAGAGAGAGAACGAAACAAATGAAAAAATGAGGTAACCACCCGGGAATCGAACCCGGGATCTTCCGATTGCCGGTCAGATGCGATACCATTACACCATGGGCCTCACTCTTCCAAATGCCGTAATTCTTCTACATACTCGCAGAAACCAATGCCCCAAGGGGGCACCTCCCGCATGCCGTAACATT
>JAJOZX010004177.1:390000-397768 GCA_023014485.1 Bathynomus jamesi
ACTTCTTAAAGTGTAGTTTACTTCTTAAAAATATACAGGTACTTCTCTGAATTTACAGGGGTAGAGGTTCGACCTCTTTCGACCATGGCTCAGGCCGGAATCTAAAAATACTTAAGTTAAGTAGGCAAGGGGCCTCTGCCCCCCTCCTAATGAGGTGCTAATATCAAGTACAAATGATGAAGATTAATCTAGAAGTGCCTTAAATGAAGTTCTATATTGAAGATTAATTTAGAAGTGTCGTAAATGAAGATGGTACATGCATAATATAATCTAATGTTTGGGGGAGACAATCGAAGGTTAAGTTTCCCCCCTTTTTAAACACATGATTTCAACTAAAAAGAATAAAAAATAAAAAAATAAAAAAGACAGTAGTATCGCCGATTCGACAATTATTGAGGCGATATTATTTCGTATTAGCACATCAGCACAATTTTGAGTACATGACTGAGTACGTATTAATTTTTGTTCGTTACAATTATGATTACAATTATGGATTACAACTACAAATTAATTCATATTCACTTTTTAATTACAATTCCATTAAAGTACATTCTTACATTATAAATTAAATCATTACATTTAATTAGTTTCACTGAAGTACATTACAAGTTATTGTTCATTACAGTTTCATTAAAGTACATTACATCAATTACATTATATTAAAGGATTACATTTAACTATAATTTTAGCAAATTGTTAATTGACGTATCTACTACTGAAATAATATGCTATAATGTTATACATTCGAATCAAAGCGAAAGGAGACCTTTTTTATCTTAGAAAGCGTTCAAAATTATGCTGGATGAGTGGAATTTCTGATAATACTTACTAAGCGTTTATGAATCTCTTGCGAGGGTTGAACGCACTTTTAAAAATAATACTAGAACGTATTTTGCGTTTTAGAACGAAGGCAAAAGTTTTGCGTTTCATAGATTGACACGAGTAAAATAGACTGATAAGTTGATAGGGCATAAGTAGACAATAGGTAGATGAATAAAGGATAGCGGTCAAAAAAGAACATGAATTAAGATGAATTAGGGAAATACAGTAATGAATAAAGAAGTATAAATCGAAATTCTACCCAAAAACTCGCTTAGGCGATTTTGGTTTCTTATGTAAAAATGAACATTCAACATAAAACTATACGAACATAAGTTCTGCATGAAGACAATGAATCCATATAACGATGGTGTAGGAATTGTTCATTGTTCACTTTTTACAGTACTCTCCCCTTTTAAAAATGATATTTATACAATAATTTAATAGGGTACCATAATACAATACAAATGAGAAAATAACATCCTAACAGGGTACCATTAGTTACAATGCAAATTTTATACAGAACGATTTCGCGTTGTCGAGTACAATGCAGAGTATCCAATTTTTTTTTTTTTTTTTTTTTAAATGACACTTGCTTACAGAATATAAAAAAAATCAAAGATTAATACTTTAGTTTAAACAAACATTTAATAGGATTAATACATTAATTTAGACAACCAATTAAGTTAGACAAACAATGATATTGTTAAAATTTTTTTTTTTTTTTTTTACAAAATTTTATTTTTCTGTGGGAAAAATTACGTACATAATGAATAGAGTAGATAAAAATGGAAAAACGTAAATCGCACAATCTATAAGCTAATTTTTATTGACTATTGTAGGTAAAAAATAGAATTACGTGATGGATGATGTATAGACCTATGGTCTAGTGTGTATTTTTGTGTACTAGGTATAAAGTGTGTAGCTGATAATTTCGAGAGACAGATTTAGCTGATAGGATTGTTAAATTAACTGTATAAATGCATGAATGCAAAAATGCATGAATGCATGAATGCAAAAATTGATTACGACTAAATCGCATAGTTGGCATTTACGTAATGAAATAGTTTTATTGTGATATTCAATGATTTGAGTATGAGGTTTGTATATATATAGTATATATAATGTGCATACATGCATTTTTATTGACTGTTGTCGGTACAAATCGAATTACGTAGTGGATGATGTATAGACCTGTGGTCAAATGTCTATTTGGGTGTATTAGGTGCGAAGTGTGTATTTTACAATTTCGAGGGACAGCTACTCACGATTAATCGAATTAAAAAAAAATATAAAAAATATAAGAATTGAAAATAGAAATCAATTATAAACCATACGGAACTAAACATATAATATTCTTAAAAATATAAAAAAAACACAACTTAACATCAATTAAGGTTATGTTCCATAGTACTAAAGAGAGAATTAACCATGGTTGAACCATTTCTCCGGTTGTCACTGGGTTCAACTGGGGTTGGGGGTGTTAAAATAAAAATAAAAAAGACAAAGGTTTGGAGTACTACATTCCGGGGAATTGAGTGACTAAGCGGGGGGTATAGTCTGAAATTGACAATACATCTTTTCGTGAGCACTTTGCTTTTTTTTTTTTTTTTTTAAAGATTGCTTGTCACACTACTTACAACAAAAACTAAAAAAAAAGTTGAAACAAAACGGAGGGACGGCGTGTTCCTCATATAGTAATTTAAAAGGAGTCATTAGGACAAGATCGATTAATTAATTATTACACAACTATTATTATCACACATACATTACAATGATCACCAAATCGTTACAAACAATTGTAAAAACTGTTTTGAGTTACAAACAACAAAATGTCATTTCACCTATATATTTATATACGCAATAATGACATGAACAAGAAAAAGGTTAAACTAAAGACGCAAATCGGTCAATTCAGGTTGAATTTTTAATTCTCTTTTACAAATAAAAAGGTTGAATTAAATTCTTAAATTACATTTTCTTAAATTACAAGGAAGAGTTGAATTCAATTGACTGCATTGAAAACTTCGACTTAAAAACTAACTTTGACTTGAACTCTCTAACTTCAAATAAAACTCTGACTTCGAATATAAATCTCTCTGACTTCGAATATAAATCTCTCTGACTTTGAATATAAATCTCTCTGACTTCGAATATAAATCTCTCTGACTTCAAATAAAACTGAAATCTCTGGGGCGGTTGTCCCTCTTGGATGCAACCTATTGACTTGAACTCTTATCAAGTATCTCTATAAATCTCTCGGGCGGTTGGCCGTTTTGGCGCAACCTTCTGACTTGACCTCTTATCAAGTATTCTGAACTGAAAATGAAACTGACTTGAACTCTTATCAAGTAGTATCTTGAAACTGAAAATGGGCTGTCTAACTTGAACCTGCTTCAAGTATTCCTATAAATCTCTAAACTCTCTCTAAACTCTGTAAACTCTCTCTCTCTTAATTTGAAAGTCAATTCAATTCAGTAATTGGAAAAAAAATTTGCAAACAAAAAGAATAAAAAATGTAAACATTTCATTCTAATGTACGGGAAGGTACATAAAAATAAAATTATTCTATACTGAATATAACAGTGAAAATAACTGAAATTCTCTCTCTGAAATTAACTCTGTTACAATTAACTCTGTTACAATTAACTTCTTTTACAATTAACTCTCTTTTACAATTAACTCTCTTTTACAATTAACTCTCTTTTACAATTAACTCTCTTTGAAATTTACTGTTTCACTAAAAAAAGTGTATCACTGGTGTCTGAAGTGTTCACTGTGTTTTGTGTTAATTCTGGCTCCATACTAAATATTAATTGTTAATAATAATGACTTTTCAAATGTTTAGAAATTATTTTTTTTTAAAAAAAAAGTTTTATACTTAACAAGATTCCTATGGCGAAATCCTTTTGAGGTGTGTCCTGAAGACGTGTCTGGCTACTTGTTCCTGGGTGAAAACTAGGCGTGAAGAACTTGGAGTCGTGACACACCGGTCAAGGGTGGATGTTACGAACTAGAAGTCGTGACACGCCGGTCGACTGGTTTTATCCTGAGGCAGGGTAATTTCTATCTTGGCCAAAGAGTGGCCTCTTCTTAAAATCTTCTTCTTCTTAAAATAATCTTGTTATCCTGATGCAGGGTAATTTCTATCTTGGCCAAAGAGTGGTCTCTTCTTAAAAATCTTCTTGTTAAACAACTTCTTGTTAAACATCTTCTGGTAAAATCTTCTGGGTAAAAATCTTCTGGGTAAAAATCTTCTTGGGTAAAATCTTCTTGATAGTAGGGTCGCCAATTTTTAGAATCCTCTTCTTAAAATAATCTTCTTTTAATCCTGGCAGGGATAGCCAAGCTTTTAGAATCTTCTTATCTTCTTCTTCTTCTTCTTATCCTGGCAGGGTCGCCACTTGTTAACCCCCCCTTTATGGCCCTTTGTCGGTTCGGATTCGAAGGGGGTTCTAGTTAGGGAGGCTGCAACGGATGCTTCTTCTTTATACTTTTCTATAATTCTTTTCGGTCGCCTTAGGGGGTCGACACTCTGTTAATTCTTTTCTTTCTGCTTATTAATTCTTCTCTTTTTATAATTATCGACTTTTCTGACTAAGTTCTGAAGCGAGCACGGCTCGAAGGAAAAAGATAAAAACTTCTTAAAGTGTAGTTTACTTCTTAAAAATATACAGGTACTTCTCTGAATTTACAGGGGTAGAGGTTCGACCTCTTTCGACCATGGCTCAGGCCGGAATCTAAAAATACTTAAGTTAAGGAGGCAAGGGGCCTCTGCCCCCCTCCCAATGAGGTGCTAATATCAAGTACAAATGATGAAGATTAATCTAGAAGTGCCTTAAATGAAGTTCTATATTGAAGATTAATTTAGAAGTGTCGTAAATGAAGATGGTACATGCATAATATAATCTAATGTTTGGGGGAGACAATCGAAGGTTAAGTTTCCCCCCTTTTTAAACACATGATTTCAACTAAAAAGAATAAAAAATATAAAAATAAAAAAGACAGTAGTATCGCCGATTCGACAATTATTGAGGCGATATTATTTCGTATTAGCACATCAGCACAATTTTGAGTACATGACTGAGTACGTATTAATTTTGGTTCATTACAATTATGATTACAATTATGGATTACAATACCAATTAATTCATATTCACTTTTTAATTACAATTCCATTAAAGTACATTCTTACATTATAAATTAAATCATTACATTTAATTAGTTTCACTGAAGTACATTACAAGTTATTGTTCATTACAGTTTCATTAAAGTACATTACATCAATTACATTATATTAAAGGATTACATGTAATTGTAATTTTAGCAAATTGTTAATTGACGTATCTACTACTGAAATAATATGCTATAATGTTTACATTCGAATCAAAGCGAAAGGAGACCTTTTTTATCTTAGAAGCGTTCAAATTATGCTGGGATGAGTGGAATTTCTGATAATACTTACTAAGCGTTTATGAATATCTTGCGAGGGTTGAACGCACTTTTAAAAATAATACGAGAACGTATTTTGCGTTTTAGAACGAAGGCAAAAGTTTTGCGTTTCATAGATTGACACGAGTAAAATAGACTGATAAGTTGATAGGCATAAGTAGACAATAGGTAGATGAATAAAGGATAGCGGTCAAAAAAGAACATGAATTAAGATGAATTAGGGAAATACAGTAATGAATAAAGAAGTATAAATCGAAATTCTACCCAAAAACTCGCTTAGGCGATTTTGGTTTCTTATTTAAAAATGAACATTCAACATAAAACTATACGAACATAAGTTGTGCATGAAGACAATGAATCCATATAACGATGGTGTAGGAATTGTTCATTGTTCACTTTTTACATATATATATATACATATATATATATATATATATATTATATTATATATATTATATATTATATATAATATATATATATATATTATATATATATATATATATTTATATATATATATATATATATATATATATTAGGGTGATGCAAAAGTGGGGAGTAAAATGTTTTGTTTTCAAATTTTTGAGATACCTTCTCATTTGGTTTGATTTGGTGGAAAAATGATCCTGGGGAAATTTCGGGTCAAATTCGAATATTTGGAGGTCGCGCCGCCATTTGAAAATTTGCTGATTTCCATGAACCCAGGAGGTACAGCAAGCGTCACGTTACTTTTTTTTTGAGTGGAAGTTCCCAGCAGGCCTATCATACCACCTTCCTCTTTTCCATTTGTTCAAAAACAGATACAATACAATAGATATTTACAATAGATACATAGAATGGATATACTCGTAAATTTTACTGTTGCGTCAAAGATACGAGAGTTTCTCTAGTTTTGTCCAGAAGCTTCTTCCGATAAATTTGATACAACTTGCAGTAGATATTGCTTTTGTTGTTCATCATTGGTAATTAATTTGTTATAATCTTCAATCAATTTCACTCCTCTTTCAGCAATATCATTAACAACTTTCATGTGATTCAATACGCTCTTTGCAACCCAATAACTCTCATCGAGAAGCCAATCTTCTACTGGTTTGCTCAAGAACGTTGAAGACAATCCGAGTATACTGAAGAAGGACTTTGGTTAGCAGTTACAAAATCTTCAAGCTGCTATTGTCATAGTTTTGATGTCTATTTGTGTCTTCTTTGGAGGATCTGGCTCCGAAGATTTTGTAAGAGCCTCCTTCATTTTTCTTTTGGTGTCAAAGCTGATTTTATCATCAAAGAAAGCCATGCGATCAACTCTTCTGAGAGATACCACAAATGATTCTTGAATTTTTCTAAAGCAGCATTTGCTAGTTGTTCATTTGTGCTTTTGTAGCTGTGAAGATTCTTGAGAAGACCAGATCATTTCGTGGAGCACTTGCTGCGCAGGGTGCTGAAAACCAATGCTTAATATAAATTGAAACAGAAACACCAACAAATTTCTTTTAGATTTCTTTCTTCTATTGCTGTTATTTTGAACTGACTTTTGAACATAAAGATTTTCATCGAATAAATGACTTTCGCCATCCAACGGGCTCTATGATAAGCCCCAGGCTTCCTGAATTTATTCCAGTCGTTGGAGTACCGCAAGCAAGATGATTGTCAGTTCCAATAACTCTCTGTAATCGTCGCGAGGTTGATCTTCATTGATTTTTCTTGCTGCAAAGTTGATGATTTCCTCTTTTCCTTTTGTGGATAATTTTCTAATTTATCGTATGAAGTTAGATTAATCTTATTCCAGTTTGTTTTGAATCTTTTGAATAACTCAATGTCAGGGCCTGATGAAGCCTGTAATGCAGGGGATACCACTGCTTCCAACATGATTTCAAGGATATGGTGTCGACAAGGACACCACAACAAATCTTTCTCCATTTTTGTTCAATTAGGACACAAGCTCCGTTTTTACGACGTGTTCGATGCAGTTGTATCGAAACACATGCCTTTTACCTTATCTATTAGATTCCAATCAATGATCGCCTGATGTACTGCATTTGCAGTATCCTTTCCTGTGCCATGATCTATTTTTGGGCACTCCAAGCAGTTGATCTTCTCCACTGCCAGAGATTAGGACTGGCAACCGATCAACAACCTCATTCCCAGTAATCTTCGAGAAGTTTGCCATCCCAATGAACAATCAAGGGTTTGTCAGCTTGAAATTCTTCTTTCAAGTTTTCACTGAACTTCTTTCTTGATTTCTGTCTTGCCCTGCGAATCGATGAGTAGCTAACATTGTAATTCTCTGGATCTTTTCCAACATTTGCGATCGTTGGAATAATTATTAAAGAGGCTGATCGGTCGCTGATCTTAGCAACATCCAATGAGGAAAGCAGATTTTCATTCATAAACTTGAATTTTTTTCTTGGAAGGCCTCTTTTGGATGTTGAGGGCTGTTCCAGATCTACTTCTTCTTCCGTAGATGCAGGTGAATCCACTGCAGGAACTGCTGCTGCTTGCAAGA
>JAJOZX010004178.1:0-2500 GCA_023014485.1 Bathynomus jamesi
GTAATTTACCGAAATATGGTCGCGAATCAAACCGTTTTAGCGGGCAAATATACGACAACACTTCTCTCTAAATTAACTGCAAACCGTGTCCGTACTGTAATTTACAAACTCAGTCCATCGCTAAGAAAGGAGAGAAAGAGAGAGAGAGAGAGAGAGAGAGAGAGAAAAGAAAAACAACAACAACAATAAGGAATGAAGCTCATCAAACAATTTCAAATTCTCATCCCGCCAAATCGGATTTTTTTTTTCTTTTCTTCTTTTTTTGATTCGTTGTCGAATTGATATTTGAAAATGAAATCGAAATGATAGACTACTTGAAACTTCCATCTTGCCAAGTGTAATAAGACGCGTTTCCAATTTCTTAATGAAAATACTTTTACTGTGTCGCGTCATTTAAAGATAGATAAAATGGAAGAACATATTACCAGAAGTTGAAATTACTTGCGACGTTTTTCTCTCCAAACTACTTCAAGATCATGATGACTGCAATTAATTGACAAGAATTCTCACTAGCTTTTACATTTTTACATTCTATCTATCTCTTTCTCTATCTATCTATCTATCTCTATCTATAATATATATAATATATATATTAATCTGTCTATCTATCTATCTATATATACATCTGTCTATCTATCTATTTATCAATCTATCTATCTATCCATCTGTCTGTCTATCTACTTATTTATCTATCTATCTATCTATCTGATCTGTCTATCTATCTATATACCATCTATCTATCTATCTATCTGTCTATATATCTATCTATTTACGCAGATAGCAAACATCCGTGGGCCGACATGAGTATTTGGTATAATCCAAATACCACCACGTCTGCCTAACGGACTCTAGCTATTTGAACATAATATCTATCTCTAGGTGGGCATATACATGTGTATATATACAGTGTGTGTATATATATATATATATATAATATATATATATATATATAGAGAGAGAGAGAGAGAGAGAGAGAGAGCGAGAGAGAGAGAGAGAGTACCTACATACGGTGATATAACCAAATTCGATTGATGTTAAGGTGTCAAAAACCCTTTAATACATTATTCCATCACTGATGGATTCGACTTGAAGTTTGATTACTCTGCACATCATTGAATCGATTTGATTTATTGCTTTTAATTAAACATTTTAATTATATACGCTGCAGACGAGCTAAAATCGACCTTATGGGGAACACCGAGTTTGTTCCGGAACATTAGATACTGATAATACGATAATATTATTTTGCAATGTTTAATATTCAGGCAAAAATGAAATTTGATTTGTGTGTGTGTGTGTGTGTGTGTGTGTGTGTGTGCGTGTGTGTGTGTGTGTGTGTGTGTTTGTGTGTGTGTGTGTGTGTGTGTGTGATTTCATGCAAGATTATTTCCAGCTTAGTTACGGATATGAGTATATTACTTCAGAACTATCTTATATAATATATATATAGTATATATATACACTGTATAAAGTATATATCGGGTGGGCAAAAAAAAGGGAGACCTCGAACTTTGGCTGTAAAATCCAGTTACAGTTAGATTTCAATATTTTTTTCACATCCCACAACTCTAAGTAAATTTCCTATACGCTGAGCGGATTTCAAAGAAAACTAATGAAAATTATGGATTTATTGAACATTTATTTCTTTATGCCACTGGTCGGCAAAAAAAAAAAGGGAGACCTTTTAAATCCTTCATATCTTGGCAAATACGGTACATAGAACCATGAAATTTTAGTACGTTGGTACTAGGTAATTTTATGGTTTGTCTGCCATCTTTTAGCATTTTAGCTAAGAAAATGGATTTATGGCGAATATTCCAGTAAAATCTTGAGATAATTAAAGTGATTTTAATTAACGTAAGCCAACTGCAAGAGGTTTGGACAAGCTTCTCAAAAAAATCGATAAAACAGGAGACACTAAAAGATTGCATACAAGCCATAAAAATACCTAGTACTAACATACTAAAATTTCATCGTTCTATGTACCATATTTGCTGAGATATGAAGGATTTAAAAGGTCTCCCTTTTTTTTGCCGACCCGACAATGCAGTAGTAGCGTAAATGGAGAATTTCCAGTGGCATAAAGAAATGTTCAATAACTCCGTAAGTTTCATTAGTTTTCTTTGAAATCCGCTGACCGTATAGAAAATTTACTTAGTTGTACGGTGTGAAAAACATATTGAAATCTGACTATAACTTTAGATTTTACAGCCAAAGTTCGAGGTCTCCCTTTTTTTTTGCCCACCCGATGATATATACTATATTGTATATGTCTGTAAAAATGTTATTTTTTCGGAATGATTTTTTTTTAAATGCCAATTGGGTTATTAATTTAATAAATAAGTCAGGGTGCAAAGTATTTTCGCCTTAACGACTGTTGGTAATCTAGACTTCCCCCTTTTAATCAATTTAAATCGCGTATTCAAATTTCTGACAGGCTGTTAATTCAGGATAGCTGAGAACAGAGTATAATAGACAGACTTCGAGAATAGGTGTGTCA
>JAJOZX010004178.1:7500-10000 GCA_023014485.1 Bathynomus jamesi
GTTTGTTCATTGTTTACAAATGTGCCGATTGACGATATGCTTCACTTTCTCTCCCGAGAATTACATAAGTACGACCTGCCACTACCTGCACACATCGTTTTGGAACTTATTAATCTTTGCATCAAAGACTGTAAATTCACTTTCAATAGCGAGTATTATCAACAGGTTTTTGGGATGGCCATGGGCAACCCCTTGTCGCCCCTCCTCTCCAATATTTATATGGAGTTTTTCAAAATTACTTACATTCCGAGAATCCTGGGGGTTGGTATCCCATGGTTGCGGTACGTCGACGATATTTTGTGTATCTGGCCCATGAATCGTGACCTGGATGACTTCCTCCTTCAGTTAAATCAGTGCTGTTCAACCTTTTTATGCTTACCGCCCACTTTCGTAACTTTTGAATCTCCGTATCGCCCACCAAAATTAAAAATGCAAAAACTCAAACTAAAAGTTATATACCCTGCATAAAACAATAAAATTAATTGCAATTACCTTTAGATTAATGAGATCCTTCGCCCACTAGTGGGCGATACCGCCCAGGTTGAAGAGCACTGAGTTAAATGATCAAGTCCCCTCCATTAAGTTTACTTTAGAAGTGGAACAAGACAACTCAATCCCGTTTTTGGATGTGCGTGTACATAGGGAAAGTCAGGTCTTAGGTTTATTATCTATCGGAAAAAAAAACAATTTGTCCTACGTACGCTTTTACTCTGGACATGACACCCCATTAAGAAAGACATATTTTTTTCAATGTTTTTCCGTGCTCCTAGGATCGCCAGTCCAGAATACATCGATGCCGAATTGGAAAAAAATCAATGGTATTGGAAGTGATCTGTGCTACCCACCTGCGTTTCTGGAATCTTGTCTTAACAAGGCAAAACAAACCTTTTATCGTGTGAATAATAACACTCGCACTTTGTCAAAGAATATTTTAGTACTTCCATTTTTCCCGGGCTTTTTAGGCATTGCTAATGTACTTAAACTTTTGAATATTAATGTAGTTTTTTTCATATAACAATATTGTGAAAAATATCATAGTTAAAAATAGCCCTACCAATAATTCAGGCATTATCTATAAAATTGGTTGTAAAGAATGTGATTCCTTTTACATTGGTCAGACGGGAAAGAATTTGCACACGCGTGTGAAACAGCATCAATATTCCGATAGAACGGGACAGTCGTCCACTGCCCTTTTTGTCCATTTGTCAGAGTTATCCCACTTGTTCATTGGAATAATGCTTTAGTTTTTGTTTCACTCTAGCAACATTGTTAATAGAAATATTCTGGAGTCTGCTATTATCCAACTTACAAATAACTTTAACATGAGCCAAGAGGTCTTTTTCCACTTGATCCTGTTCTTTGAATTCGTTCAGAACGGATTTAGACAAGAAGGACAGAGTGCTAAAACTTTGGTAGTTTTCCCTTATAAATTTGTATGCTCCTCTTACAATTTTTATTTTTCAATTTATTTTTTTATTATTTTTTTTTTTACCTATATATCATTTAGGTATTATCTATAAAATTGGTTGTAAACAATCCATTTGATCTTGTGTTGAATTCGTTCAAAACGGATTTAGACAAGAAGGGCAAAGTGCTAAAATTGGTGGTTTTCCTTACACATTTGTATATTCCTCCCACAATTTTTATTTCTATATTTATTATATATATATATATATATATATATATATATATATATATATATATATATATATATATATATATATATATATGTATTTTTTGTGACCTATATATAGTCTCGAACTCTTTATTTACTTTAGTGTTCCTGAGGATGTCATTAGACGAAAGCGCTTGAGCACCATTCTGTGTTTCCTTTCCTTCGTGGTTTTATTCATCATAAATATTTTTCACATGTTACTTTCGTGAAATAATTTTCATATATATATATATATATATAGTTAATAACCTATATGTAGGAGTCTTTGTTTTGGGAGAGGAGAGGGGTTGTTTAACCGCCTTCGTAACAGGGTTCTACAGCTTTACGTGGGTTCAGAACCACGAGTCACTGACGCAGAAAACGAGCCCCATCCAGCTACTCATTAGCTCCATTGTCGCTTAACTTCGCTGATCGACGGGAAGAAGTGTTGCGACGTGACCACGATATAGCCCTTTATAATTATGTACGATCTCCGAACTCGTGAAAGCGTGCAACATGTTCTGAGTAGTATATTTTCTCAATAGTACTTTATTATGTAGAATTGAGCCAAAATTGTTCCAATATGTCCTAAAAAAAATTTCTTTTTTTTTGTTCTCACACTATTTTCTGTTATTATACTTCATTTAAGACGGTACTTTCTTTATATATATATATACTGGGTGATCCAGATAAATGGGACCCATAAAAAAAAGCCAAATATTCTTAATATTTAATTCCTTTCATAAAAACTATATATCATTCGAAAGAGTAGAGTTACAAGTTTATTATGAAATATTTATTTTTTAAAAATGACTCCTTCAAATTTGCTCCATTAGTTGCCAAGCA
>JAJOZX010004178.1:15000-67500 GCA_023014485.1 Bathynomus jamesi
GCGATTTGATGTATACTTTTCTTTCGACACTTCGTCAAATGGCTGTTAGTGTCGTACCATTGCATCTGTTGCCACACAAGAAACAAAGATTTCTCATAACCTTCTATATAAAGAAATATTATCTTCTATTGTCTCAAATCACTCCAAAAAGAAGTTTTGAGGATCAGTTCTTCTATCTAAAAAAGTTACTTATCATTAACAGAAATTATTATATCATCTGAGAAGAAGCTTTGATACTCAAAAGAAGGCAAAACTTCCCTTAGAATGTACCTTCAAAAAGAAGTTACAAGTTCTAAGTTTAGAAGGTTTTATTTTGAGTGCAGAAAGAGAGTACTCATACAGTTCCTTCTACATATACTGTACAGGCTACGTTTTGGCTATGTCGCAACACAACTTCCCGTCGATCAGTGAAGTTAAGCTATATTGGGTCTGGGTAGTAATTGGATGGGTGACCGCCCTCTGGGTCCAGATAATATAGCGACCCTGAGATAGTTCAGATCCCACATAAAGCTGTAGGTCCCTCTGTCATATGATCTTTGCTGTTACGAAGGTTACCAACCCACAAAACATCATCATATATACTGGACATACTTGGTTATTTATATTACCGGGTGGCCCATAATTCAGGAACCGTAAGAATAATTGTATTTTTTTATATAATTTTTGGACTTTCTAATAATTTTTTTTTTTCTTTATTTTCTTTTGATGGAAAAAATCGAGTGGAGTGATATCTGGTGACCTGGGTGGCCATTCGATAGGACCTCTTCAGCCAATCCAACTGTTGCGAACTTGCATGACAAAATAAAGAGGTGCACCGTCTTGCTGAAAAAACATGCCACGTCGTTTGTTTATCGGTACGTCATCCAGGTAATTCTTCAAAAGAAAATAAGGAAAAAAAACATTATTAGAAAGTACAAGAATTATTAGAAAAAAAAATACAATTATTCCTATGGTTCCTGAATTATGGGCCACCCGGTATTATTATACAATATGGAACTATCTATAGCTCCAGCTGTAGTACTTCCTCTATAGTTTAAGATTCAGTTTTTTTATATCCCATTTTATGATGGACTGAAAAAAGTTCATTAAATTTTATTACGTTCTCACCCCTTCAGTTCTGATAAACATTTCTCATTAATAACTTATCACGGACATTTAGCATAATGACTTTGAGGACTCTCTATTAGACCATAGACGATAGCTCCCCATGTGTAAATCGCACTGACTAAAATGATAAAGTTCTGTATGTAGCGGTGTTGTTATGCTAAATTTAAACACTTTTTCCTCGTGTATAAGTCGATGTTCTATGGATGCCAAACCCTACAAAATTACATATTTATAAGTTATGTACAGAGTCCCAGTCGGTTAAAATTAAAGCGAAAATCCATCTAGCGGATATTTTTTTTTTAAATAACCAATAAATATTTCTAAACTTATTATAAACTTTTACTTTGTTTGATTTTTTCTATTTTCGCTTTAAGTATAGCCGATTGGGACTTACGGGCCACCCTGTAGTTATATAGGTTCATTAATCTGTGGAGTTCCTTTGAAAATTTTTAAGTAGTTACCTTTAGAAGGTCATCGTTCAGGTGACTGTTAATTAATGTACAGGAACGGAAATTTTGAATGTCAAAGGATCTACAAGGATCTATAAGGATCTACAAGGATCTACAAAGGATCTACAAGGTTTTACCTTGGATCCGAAAGGTAAAAAAGGATTAAACTTACTCTGGGTCAAAAGTATATAAAGAGTACACTCTGTAGACCGAAAGTACACTGAAAGTACACCGAGAGGTTTTCTTTAATCCCTGGAAAAGTACTCTTTGTATTTTTTACTTAGTTCTAGAGGACACCGCTTGTCAAGAAGATAACCATTTCAGCTACTTTATCTTTATCTACTATTGACTATACTACTAGGTACTATCTATTTTAAAGAGAATGTTTAGTTCTTTTTTTACCCCTCGGACTCAAAGTACACACAGCAACAGTTTTTAGAGTGATATAATCCTAAATTATTATGACCAGTTTTTGGACTTACTCATTTTAGCGACTAAGGTATCCGTATGGTCTTTCTTGGTAAAGTTGTAGGTCCCCTCCGTCAAAAACCTTAGGGGGTTAGACTGAGGACTAGATTGAGGACTAGTTATTTAATCTTCAGAGGAGATTAAATAACTCAAAACATTATTATTATTATTATTATTATTATTATTAACTCGAAAAACCACTGCTACATTTAAAGGATGTTGCAGAAGTCGTGGTGGTTTTTTTTCGGATATTTGGCAGACCACTTTCTGAGTTTCGCAGAAATTTCCAGTTTCGTTTATCCATTTCATGATAATGGGATTAAACAGACTATTAATATCTGTTTTAGAATTATTGAGCTAACGTTTGAGACGTTGCGAACGACATCAGCAAACAAACGTGACGCCACACCGAATTCAGCGCTAGCGATACGAGATTTTACTTCCTCAAACACCAAGAAAACTCTCAAGGCAACGTAATGACGTAATGATAAAAATGAGAATACGACGTTGCAACTAACAAACCAGATTTTCCATCTCTCTTTTTTAACAAAACCATGTTAAATTTACGCTTTCTGTTAAAAAAATATAAATGTTTGAAAATGAGGTAAAAAAAAATTTAAAAATCCCCAATCACACCCGTCTCTTACGACACCCTGTACGTAAGAAAAAAAAAAGAAGATGCTCATACGTACATAAAAACAAAATTGACTAGATCACATTTCATTCAATAAATAACAGGGTAAACAGAAAAGTTTGAAGTTTATTACGATAACGTATAAAGGTGTTGAGAGATTATACAACAATAATACCTTCCAGAATCTCCAGTTTGTGTTTCCAATTTCGGAATCAGTTTCAGAAACTTGAGTAATTTTTTAGATTGTATTTATAAAATTTATTACATTTTTCTCTGAAAAATAAACATCATATTCAAAAGTCAAACTTCTGCATTTTTTTTAACTTTACATTAAAATAAAAAAGCTTGGAAATAGTCTTATACAAAGTGACTTTTAAGCTTAAAATTGCCTGACAAGATTATATATATATATATATATATATATATATATATATATATCTGTTCATCAGGTTTTTACACTAAATGAATATTCTTTAGTGTGTGTGTGTGTGTATGTATATACTCTGTGTGTGTGTGTGTGTGTGTGTGAGCGCTTCGGTGGTGTAGTGGTTAGCGTCATTAACTACGAATCCATCGGCCCCGGGATCGAGACCCGATGACGGCAGCCGGCGCACAGCAAAACCCAGCTGTTCATCCTTCCACACAATAAAAATTTGATTGGTAGATAAATGGGTACCCTGGGTAGCTTAGTGGTTAAGATGCTGAGCTGCTGGTGGAGCGTGGTTTAGATTCCAGGTCAAACTTTAGGTCTAAGGTGGTGTGACAAACTTGACTTTCGTCAGAATGAACAATTCGGGCGGAAGCGAAACCAAAGTTAACCATGAGAACTTTTGTGCTCAATAATTGTTTTGAAAATTCATTTTTTTTTATTGCTGAGTCATTGTTTGGTTGAGTTATTTAACTTCTTTCGCAACATCTCAGGTTATATGCCGGAGGGGACCCACAGCTTTACGCGGGATCTAACCATCCATAGGTCGCTACATAATCTGGACACGGAGGACGGTCCCCCATCCAACTACTAACCAGACCATTAAGACGATTGATCGTGGGTATTTGGGTATCGCATGCTCTAAATTTGCTTTTTTAGCAATACTTTAAGTAATATGTAAAATATATTGTCTATTGTACTCTTGGCACCTAAAGTACATTTATTACATTATTATTATTATATATATATATATATATATATATATATATATATATATATATATATATATATATAAGCAAACAACCACAAGGAAAAGGAAACACAAAGTCCGAGCGCTTTCGTGATATATTCACATTATCAAAGGAGGAACAGAAAATAGACGGAGATTACAAAGTACATGAGTTAAATAGACAAGCAAAAAATTCACAATTGGCACCTCAAATTAAAGGCCTTAAAGTCCTCTAAAGATTTTTTCAATTGATAACATAATCTGTAGGCAGCTAAATTACTGAATATAAAAAATATATACTGTATAGATGAAATTAGACAAAAAGAAAACCAATACAGAGAACAAAAATTATTATAATGGTTATTAACACTAATATTTAATTAAAACAGGCAATTAATTGGCAAGAATTTAATGAAAAACAAATAGATAACGTAGATAACAAATAGAAAACATAATCTGTAGGCTGCTTAATTACTATACAGATGAAATTAGACAAAACAGCAGTACAGAAAACCAAAAAAATTATTATAATGGTTATTAACACTAATATTTAATTGAAGTAGGAAAAATTAAGAGGCCCGAAATTAATGAAAACAAAGGGAAAGTTGCCATCGTCTTACAGATTATTACAAAATTTCCACACACAATCTGGAAAAAAAAAAAAAAAAAAAAAAATTGTTTTCCCAACAGCAACCCACTTCAAAAATCCAATAAACCACCCAGCAACAAAAGATTATACACGAAAGAAATATTACAATTAAAATAGACATAAGAATGTTAACAGTTCTTACAATAATATTTATTTATTTAACCAGGGCAAACCATTAAGAGGCAAAAAATGCACTATATATATATATATATATATTATATATATATATATATATATATATAGTGGGGGTTTTCTGGAAAGAAAGGTTCCGGAACTCTACTATATATTTCCCACAACTTTTCCTAAAATTTTTGTCATGTAACAAAATAAATTAATAAATAAGTAAAAAATAAAATCGGAATTAAAGTAAAAAATATCTAATTTTCTTTTGCATATTGAAAATAAAAGGTACCGGAACGCCGTTCCGGCGAGTTCCACCAAAAAACTTTATTTATATATATATATATATATACTGTAGTTTGTCGGTATTTTGTATAACTATATATATGTATAGTTTCGGAAAAATGTTCGCGTACAAACATAAAATTTCTTAAAAAGCATAAAAAATTACTAATTGGTAGAATATCCTGTTTTTCTTTTAATCTTTTTTAATCTTTTTGGGTGACTAATAAAATTTTTAAAACCAAATCCAGTCATTTTATCCATTTTACAAATTTCATGTTTTCAGACTAACATTTTTCGGAAACTATATATATATATATATATATATATATATATATATCTAACTGATATTCGACGAATTAGTGTGTGAAACATATACTTTCCAACAAGATGGAGCCCCTGCTCACACAGAGCACGCCAAATTGTCACATTCCTTGAGAACGAAACACCAGATTTTATCGAAGCCAATATGTGGCCGGCTAGTAGCCCCGTTCTTTCACCACTAGATTATGGTGTTTGGGAAGCCCTGAAATCCAAAGTTTACATCCCTGGTATCAATATAAGAGACATAAATGAACTACGTGAAAGAATTCTTCTCGGCTGGGAGAAGGTGTCTCAACGCTATGTAAACAGATGAATTAATCAGTGGCTTCCACGTTTGGAGGCCTGCGTTGAGCAGGAAGGGGGACACATCGAGTAACTTCTCAATTAAGACGAACAACATGCTAAGGTAACCATCTATGAAGTTTGGGAGCAATAGTCCCCTTACTTTTTATAATATTCCAGTTTACCTCTAAGGGGTCACTTTTTTTTACCCACCCTGTATATATATATATATATATAATATATATATATATACGAATAAAACGGTTAGAACTACTGTAGTGCCAAGAATACAATTGGACAAAACTTTACACCCCCCCCCCCCCTTTTCAAAGATTTTTAAACAATTTTCTTCAAAAAACCTTTAATATAACTTTACTTTCATTTTCTGTAAAAAATGTGTAAGAAATGTAAAAACAGTTTCTGAATATGTGTGTGTGAAATAGTTTGGTGTGTGAATACTATTTATATAGGCATCTTTTAGCCTCATAAAATTAGTGTGTGTGTGTGTGTGTGTGTGTGTGTATATATATATATATATATATATATATTATATAACACGGAATTTTTATGCTCTACTGAAATTTTATGACAAGGAAAATTTGTGTGTGTGTGTGTATATATATATATATATATATATATATACACTGTATATAAAATTCATTAAATAATTAATTTCGGAATATCACACGTTTAACCATTAACCCATTATTGTAATAACATTTTCCCGCTGTCATTAATTGTGAATGTAGCTATAACACGCGTATATTCGGCAAAATGCTTGGCGATTCGGCCGAAACTAGAGGCTATGAACGTTCGGGCAAAAATAACGTTCATGCTCTAATCCTGTTCAGAGTTATTTGTGTTAAATTTCTATTTCAAACAACAGGTTATTATTATTATTGTATCTAATTTAACAACATAATATATTGGAAGGTTGTTAAAAGATCCGCAAAATTTATGTAAGTGAATAAACACTGCAGAATTTACATCACCCTTAAAAAGCTTTTAGTGTGACACGGGAAAATGTGTCCTTTTATTACTTTTGGTCCTTTTGGTCCTTGAAAAGTTGGTCCTTTCCAATTACCTTTAATAGTAGGCCTACATGTATAATTTCTTATTGTAGGCAGGCCTGCGAATGAGAACTTTGTTGTAAGAGTTGTTTTCTTACTAATAACTGATTTAATATAATTCAACTACGCTCATTTCGAATAAGGTGTCCATTTTTTTCTATCACGTAAGGATTTTCTGCAAATTGGAAGGGAAAAAACAACGCCATAAATAAATATTATTTATTTCAATTTACATTAGGTACCTATTTCGCTTCGTTATACTAATTACAAATGCAAACAACTTTAAAAAGAAAGAAGACTATTAACGTCAATTACATATTCATCTTTATTTGGCCTGAGTTTTCTTGCGAGATCTATGCCTTTTAGTCTCGAATGTACGCGCTGTTCCTTTTCTTTTATGTAATAATTTTGGAGTATCCCGTTTCAACATCCAGCAGTAATCAGCCATCATGCTGATGTTCCACTTTCACTGATATCTCTTCTCCATTTCTTTGATGTCTTGGTGAAACCAAGCATTTATAGGCAGTAGTTTTTAATCAAAATTTAATGAAAATTACTTACATATGTAATATGAAATATAACATTTTGTTAAAAATCTGTACGTGATGGCAAAAAATGAATATTATTTCCAGAATCAGCGTGCAAAAATTACACTGGCCAACAAAATGAAACTTTTTTTCTCATCACAAACATGATCATACTTTTCTTAATGCATTTTTCGCGCTGATTCCGAATCTGGTTTAATTTTTTTCTAGCACGTAGAGTTATATAGATACACTGGTTTTGATATTTTTAAGTTTTGATATTGCTATAAGAAAATTTATGGATGTATAGATCACACTTAGGAATGCTAAACAACAAATACATCATGTACCTTATTCAATGTACTTATAAATAAAGACTATATAATTATTTTATTAAAAGCGCTGTGAGCTGTGAGTGTGATTTCCTTTTGTAAATTTGGCCTGGATGTCATGATACAGCATCCAACAATGGTCCGCCATCATGCTTTCATTCCAATATCCTTGGTAGCGCTTCTCCATCATTTGAATATCTTGATGGAAGCGCTCTCCTTGCTCGTCACTCACTGCACCAAGGTTTTCAGGAAAGAAATCTAAGGTGGGAATGCAGGAAGTGAATTTTTAACGACATTCGACACTCCATTTCTTTGAAGGCATCAAGGAGGTTCTTGACTCCATCCTTATACGCAGGTGATTGTTGCTTCCAAGAAAGTTTTCACATATCCATTTGAACGCCAGCCAAGCCTTCAATTCCAGCGGACTTAGGACTTTTTCAAATTCAGTGCCATTCAAAACCTCCCTTATTTTGGCCCAACAAAATTCTTCCTTCCAATTTTGCTGCAGTAACCTTCGGAAATTTCCTTGAAAGGTATTGGAACCCTTCAGAATTGACTTTACCCATTGCTTTAACAAAATTCTTCATTAAACCAAGTTTAATGTGAAGAGGTGGCAGATAGATCTTTTGGGGATCCACTAAAGGGACAGACTGGACATTGCTTATCCCTGGGACATATGTATACCTAAGTGGCCAGTCACTTTTGGTGTAATGTTCTATAGTGGCGCGACTGTCCCACAGGCAAAGGAAACAACAAAATTTTGTGAATCCTGACTGCATACCCATAAGCATTCCTATAACTTTTAGATCTCCACAAACATTCCATTGATGACTGTCGTATTTGATTGCCTTAAGTAGTACAGTATATCCATATTGTCATATGTCTCTTTTAGATGGACGGAATGGGCAATGGGGATGGATGGCATTATATTACCATTATGCAAAAGAACTGCTTTCAGGCTTCTCTGCGACGAATCAATAAAGAGGCGCCACTCAGATGCCACATACGTCTGAGATATGGCTGTAACTAGTCCATTGATGTCATGGCAATAACAGAGAGGACCGTCTACTGAAAAGAATGCTGTTAATTCAAAATTCCGCTTTCGGTAGTAACTAATACGAACATTGTTCTCAAGTAAATTGTTCTCCTTTAGTCTTGAGGCGAGAAGCTCTGATTTCTCTTTAGACAGCGATAAGTCTCTAACAAGATCATTCAACTGTCCTTGGGTTAACCTTTTAGGCTCTAAATGTCTACCTTCAAAAGTGTACTCTGGTTCTGTAGATGGTCCGGAAACGCCAGTTGCACCTTCATCACTTTCCATGTCATCTATGATAGAATCTAGCCTATCACTTGGGGGAATTGGAATGGGCAATGTTTCATCATGTTTTACTGGTCTACGTGCTGAATCCAAGTTTGGATATACAATCTGGTGTTTGTTCTTGGCAGAAAACCCCATTAAGTTCACACTACAAAAATAACAGTCTTCATGATGATCTCTCGGCTCCCTCCATATCATGGGTATGGCAAATGGCATTGAAGCTTTCTTTTTGTTAAGCCAATCACGTAATCCATTTGAACAGCCAGAACAGATTTGATGTGGCGCCCATGGTTTATCTTGGTCACCTAGATGGCAACCAAAGTATAGCTTGTATATTTTCTTAATGTCGGTTGTAATACTTCGTCGCTGTGTTTTAGTTGTCAACTGGCCGCATACGAAACAGAACTTGTCGGGGTCATTCTTACATTGTCGAGGCATGTTGACTGACCTGAGCAAACTATAAATTCAAAAAAAATGTACACCAACTTGACACAACAAGTTCTTGGACTGGACTGATCTTTTGACACACAAAGCACGGCGTTGTTGCCGAATCACAATGCTGCTAGACGTAAAAGCTCACACCTGAAACACATAAGATGTATAATTAAGATAATTGAAATAAATAAGATGAATAAACTAAAAAAACACAATAAAATAAACACAATCAAATGTTGAAATATTAGTATTTTGCCTATTTAAAATGGTTAAATCTGTGTAGTTATATATATGCCTTCATTTTGAAAACTATACGTGCTAGAAAAAATCTGAATGCAGTTTTGGAATCAGCGTGAAACATGCTATCCAGCCACCACATATTTTACTCTGATGAAAAATCTTTGTTGACCAGTGTTATTACTATATAAGTAATAAAATATTTCGGACAACAAAACCATCGCAGGCCTGTGAATTTATTACTGTACTCTCGACGCACCTAAATTACATCTACTACATTTCCATTATATATATATATATAAACACACTTTCTCTCTATCTAAAATTAGGTAGCAGCGTTTGTAATCTATTTATGGAAGGGAGCCCGTGCAAGTTCAAGCAGTCACTTCAGGCTCCGTAAATAGTATCTCAATCATCGTTGAATCCCTTGTCGATTCTACATCGGCGAAAAGCAGGGAAATTTCATCTCGCAGAATATATCTATAAAAGCTGAGATATATCCCTCGAACGAATAAGAATGAGGACATTGAGAGGCAGGCTATAAATTCGTCTTCGTAATTATTATTATTAAAGCTATGAACATAATTTTAAAAGCTCGAAAATTCGACGCTTTCTTAAGTGCATTCTAGTTTTTTAAATGTTATTAAATGTTATTATTAAATGTTATGAAAATGTGTGTTGTTGTTGTTTTTGTTATATATATATATATATATATATATATATATATATATATATATATATATATATATATATATATATATATATATGTACTTACTTTTTTTACTTTTATTGGCTTCAAACAAACACTCAGGGTCAACCTGCTTTCCACTTCTCTGCAGTATTCCATCTCAACTGTGAAGATTTGATGGAGAGAGGTTTTTCTACTCTCATCCTGCCCTCATAGCCACATGTCTTGATGATTCTTGAAATTATTCATGTTGGTGAACAGAAGGTTCCTCAGTTCTTTTGCCCACGCATTAAAGAGTTTTGGACCCCGTGTTCTGAGAATATTTTAAAGCTTCGTTTTCATGATCTTCTGTCCCACCGCAGCTGGGATAGTACAGAATCTATCTGTTCCCTCATTCCAGTGAGTTTTTCACTTCATTTCCGAAATTTGGGACATAGCAATCGAGTGTTTTCCATATATCACTTCTTCTTTCCAAAGATTGTAACTGAGACCAGTTGTCCTCATCTTTCGTTTCCTCTATCTTAGACGTTAAAACCCTTTATATGGCTTCTATGCTTGCATTGTCGCGTTTTCTGTATAGACTTGTGAGTACTGAGCAATACTCAATTATAGGCAGGACTAAACTCCTCCGTACTTTTAGTATGATATTCGCTTTACTGCTGTGGAAGCTCCTTCAGATAATTCGGAGTAGTTTTCTAATTGATATGATTTCAAAGTTATAGTGCTCTCTGAATTCTGCATCCGATGGCATTATTACTTCAAGATCCCTGACTTGAAGATTTAGTGTCATCTGTTTGTTTTACATTGTTTAAATGTTAGCATCTATGTCTGCAGTCATTATTATAAACCTCGTGGGACAGAGCTGATGTCTTCTGAGATTTCAGATTTAACTCCATTTACCAATACTCTTTGTGTTCTCTGGGTCAGGAAATTAAATATCCATCGTCCAATTTTTACAGTAATTCCTGTATTCTTAAGTTTGTTTGATGTAATTCTATGATTATATTTATCGAAGTTTATAGGAAAATCGGTATATATTACAGCTATGTTTTGACCTCAACGCAATGTTTTCAGCATTGTCTCTTGGTGGTCTAATAACTTAACTGTGTTAGGCATTATCTTCATGTTGGTTCGGAATGAATAATCTCTTTTCTTGTTGGTTGTGGGTAATTTTGTCTTTTTTATAAGCACTTTATAAGGTGGGAGATGAGTCTCATTGGACGATAATTCCTGGGCATTGCTCTGTTACCTTCTTTGAATAAGGAAGCAATATTCGCGTTCTTTAATGGGAGTGTAATTTGTCCTGTGTCGTGATTTTATCCATAGTAAGTATGGTGGTTTGGCTATAGTATCTTTGTATTGCTTCAGAAACGTGGCACTCCATGGCACTTCAGACAAATTAATTAATTTGTGCCCGTACTTGTTCTTGACTGTTCTTGACAAATCGATGAATTGGTACAGAATTTAAATTCTGTACCGATTCATCGATTTGTAGTACCTGGTATTCCATACATTAAAACCAAGCTCAAGCTTGGCATAATATACTAATGCCAACCTACAGTATATTATACAAGATACAACTATACTGATTTATAATTTTGCAAGGATCAATACGGGATTTATCCTCGTCACCATAGTGATAATTAGAGGGATCATTTAGTATTCATATTAGTACCGTCATCGTATTTATATTCTGGAAATTAATTCATTTGATAGAAACTACAATACAATTATTATATATACTCATAATTTTCCCATTAGCATTATTTATACACATATTATAAAAAATATAGAATTGAATAGAAATATAAAGAATAATATAGATAATGTCAAAGAATATGAAGTTTTGTACAGGGTGATTCACTCGTTGGTAGCCCCAGAGTATCGCTAATACGATACTCTGGGGCTACCAGCGTGTGAATCACCCTATATAAGCGTGGCGTTTCACGGGTCTCTTAAATGACAATGTAGAAAAATTAGGTTTAAATAGTGTTTATATCTCTTCAGATCGAAAATAAACTTAGTCATGATGTTTTTTGTTTTTATGAATCGCTGGCAAATGTTTCGAATTTAATTAGGAAAATAATCCTTACCCATAAACAGATGCGAAGCTCTTCACCCCATTTAGACAAAATCACTCCAATGGCGTTTTCATCTTTGTAAAGAAAAATATCGCAAGTGTTATCGTGAAAGTGTCGCGTGTAACTGGTTTGTGATGACATTAACATAATATGTTTATATCGTTCTCTTAACGAAAGCTGTTCGCAATTTATTAACTATCTCAATTCAATGTACATTAATAGCGTATAGGTTACGTAAACAATTTTGGTGAGAGATATGAATTTAGACCTCTAGAAAATTAATGATAATAAATAAACCAAAAAATTATTAAATTTTTATGTAGGAAAGGGACGGCCAAGGGCGAATGCCCGCAAAAATGTTCCTCTCCCCATAGAGGAAGAAAGAAGCCCAAATCAAGGTCAAGGGTTTTCGAGATGCCTAGACACTCTGCGTTTGAAGGATTGGAGGTCACAGACAGGGGGAAAGATGGATTGAGGAAGATTGTTTCAGAGTTCACCGATTGAATAGATGAAAGGTTGAAAATATCGATTAACCCTTGCGTTAGAGAGTTTGATAAAAAAGGAATGAGAATGTGTCCAAAGTCTGGTACTGTGTGCTTTCCTTAAAGGAGGAGGCATGCAGTTAAAGTGTTCATTAGAGCAGTGTCCGTTATAATAGCGATAGTAAAGAGAGAGAGAGAGAGAGAGTCAACATTGCGGCGAAGAGAGAGGGATTGAAGACAGTCAGTAAGAGGCGGGGAATTGATGAGACGAAAAGCCTTTGATTCCAACCGGTCAAGTAGAGTTGTGTGGGTTGAACTACCTATACATGAGAAGCGTACTCCATACAGGGGCGGACAAGATCCCTGTACAGAGACAGCAACTGAGCAGGGATAAAGAAACTGCGAAGCCGGTACAGCACACCTAATCTCTTAGAATCTGTTTTGGAAAGAGTGTATGTGATCTTTCCAGGAAAGATCACGAGAAAAGGAAACGCCAAAAATGTTAAGAGAATAGGAAGGATTGAGTTGTATAATGGTGAAGATAAAGAGATAGTCGTGTGGAAGATTGTGACGAGAAGATAGATGGAGAAACTGAGTTTTTGAGGCATTGAAAGCCACTGAGAGTCATTGAAAGACACTGAAAGTCTGATAATGTTATCAGACGGGTTTTGCCCTTGTATAGATATAACTACCAGAATTAACCTACCTTATAGAAAAATCCCTTAATTATCATGAAGTAATTTGAGTTAAAGATTAACTCGGGTATAATTGTTGCCGAAACCCCTGAAAGACTTCCTCATTCGCTTCTCAATCATACAGAATACGAATACACTTCGATAAATCCAGGATAAACTCAGATGAGTATATCGAATTATTTGTAGATAATTTAAACAGTCAAAATTTTAACTTCAATTGTTAATGAAGACTTGGATTTCAGTACGAAATTCGAACAATTTCACCTTTTATTAATAAATGTCAACAATGAAACGTACTCTCATATAAATTTCATGAACCAAAAGGTAATCGAAAACAGGCACGGAAATTAATAAACAAAACAGTAAGTCAGACACCCAAACAAAGAGAACACTTAACATAAATAATAGTTGCGTTAATAATTCAACAACAATAGTCAACAAACGTAAACATTTCGCAGAAATGTAGGAAAGAAGGCAGAGAAAAACACTTCAAATTGAGTACCAAAAACCTCCAGAAATTTCATGCGAAGGGAAATCTCACAAAACGTCTCCTTTCTCCCGATAATATCTACAACCGTAAACACAGCGATAAAGAGTCTCAAAGGCAAAAATGAAGCCATAGATTCCAAAATACTGAATACATTAATCGTGGCACGAAATTATTTCTGAACCATTTGCCATCCCGTTTGATTATTCTATTCAGATGTATTACCCCAATGTTCTGAATGTAGCTCGACTATGCCTTGTATTTAAAAGTGTTAATCCGGAAATCCCTTCAAACTGCTATCCCGTGTCTATTTACGATCATGAGAAAAAATCTTTCAGAGAATATCTATATGCAATTAAAAGCTTTCTTCAGAGGAAAATATACAGTATTATAGAGGGTTCACAAAAGTATATAGTCACTTTGGTTTCTTTTTATAAATTTTTGATTTGGTAATAAAAGTCAAGAAATAATAAATTTATTGAATCAGTATATTTAAAATGATGTTTTTTTTACTTTTGCATTATGCAAAGCTGACACACGTTCTGGCATTTCATTGATGAGCTTTGCTTTGATTTACTTTTATCAAACTTCTGCACTGTCACCTTATCAGTTCTGCTTTCGGGAGAAATATTCTTACGAAGGATGTCGTTATTGCGTTAAATGAGAGAATCGTATAAAATTTAAATAATAAAAAACTTAAACTTCAACTTTGCTGGACTTGCCTAAAACTTTAGAGCCAACAAAACACCCATTTCTAATCCATATTTTGTTCAGTTATGCAATAAGAGGCGTGTCATGAGAGTGGCTTAACCCTTTAAGGACTGAAGATGCCAATTGCTAACGTTTCAAATACACGCATTCATAACTTAACCCTACAAAAAATTCAGGGCTTCAAGGGTTAAGCCCTATTTAAATAAAATAAACAATACTTAAACTAAATAGAAATAGGAAACAAACTTTTAATCAGCCACACACGGCCTACGACAGGGTTCGATATTGGGGCCCCTTCTATTCCTGTATTATGTCAATAACTTTCATAACCTCCACAACGCAATCATTATTCAATATGTAAATGACACGACACTTCTCATATCTGGTAACAACTTAGGTACTTTAAGCCAAATATTTTTACTTACATATTTCATAAAATATTCTGTAATATAGCTCCTATGCTAACTATGCAAATCATATTTGAACAACCAAGTAAACAATTTAGTGGCTCTAATACACGAAAAGTTTTACTTTCCAAAGACCCAACTTCATACTCGAAACATCAAAGAGTTTCATCTCATAATCTATCATAAAATTCGAAAGAGAACGATTCTCATAAACATTTTCGTAATCAATTAAAAATAAATTCGGGATGATTACAAACTCTGCTTTCTTCTCTTCGCCTTTTTTTCCATTTATTCAATTCTATTTCTTCTTTTCTATTTAAAGAAAACTTTCACTGAAATTAAATATTGATACTTTTAAACTGCTATTTTCTTTAACTTTCAAAACAGTCTTTTTTATAGGTTGTACAACGATTATTTATTTACTTTAGATTCAATTCAATGATAAATAAATACCAGTCGGATGTACTATTAAATTATTTTGTTAAAAACCGAGGTTCAGTTACTGTATACTCGTATATCTCTCAAAATTATTCTTACAAATTGCGTATGTAAAAAATGTAAGTACTAATTGACATGGAAGGTAACTCTCATTGCCTCAAATTTGGCAGTTCTCTGTCCTTGCAAACATTCCACTTGTATATTCTCTGTACTTGTTATTATTATTATTATTATTATTATTATTATTATTAGTGGTAGTAGTAGTAGTAGTAGTAGTAGTAGTAGTAGTAGTATTTATAAAAGCTTCCATTCACAAAGTAAGCAACTATCAAGCAATGTCTTAAATCAAAATGAATTAATGCTGTAAAAACGTAATATATATATACAGAGCTGGGCACTTGCGTTTTTTTGCGCGTTTTTTTGCGGTACTGCGGTACTGCGGTACTACCGTGTTGGTCTGTACCGCGGAAAGTACCGCGGGAAATTTGAATGCGGTAGCGGTACTGCTGTACTTTCAGCGATCCTTTGCGGTACTGCGTTATGCGGTACCGGTTTGGTAGTGCGGTAGTAGTACCGCAGTACCGCAGTACCGCAAAAAAACGCGCAAAAAAACGCAAGTGCCCAGCTCTGTATATATATATATATATGGGATGAATTTCACAATAAAACACGTGAAATGAATAAATGCTGCAAATCCACAAGGAAAAAGAAAAACGATTCCAAGGCCTTTCGTGTATTCAAAGCTACACCTCGTCAGGGAATGAAGATGAAAGGCGAGAAGCCCATAAATATATACAACGTACAGGAAACCAAAACAATTAGCACATACTTAACAAGGGTTAATGAGAGGCAAAAGAAATTTTAACATGATGTCGTCAATGTTATACGTCCCCGCACTGTTATTGAAAGTGTTTTTAAAATGAATAAATGCACATTCTAGAATATTTCTTTCTATTATATCTCTGTTTTTAACAAGCGCTTTAGAACTATCCCACTTGATGCTATGGTTACATCTATACATATGGTTAAATAAAGCATTGGAAGTATTAGCTGTTCTACACGCATATTTATGCTGTTTTACCCTAATATCTAACGTTTTACCGGTTTGGCCTATATATACTGAGTTACATTGTGTACATCCAATCGAATACACACAGCCAACAACATTATCAGGGCTATTCTTTATTAGGCGTGATTTAACAGTATTATTATACTTAAAGATTACATTAATGCCAATTGCTTTAAGTACAGTTGGAAGGTATTGAAAATTAACATGGTAAGGTAGGCTAAGGATATTTTTACGCTGAAATTCCTTTACAATTACATTATTATAATACCTATTCTTGGCTTTCTTAAGACAGTTATCTAAAAATGAAGTAGGATAACATAATTTAGTACCAATATTCATGATATTGCATAACTCGGAATCTAAAAATTCAGGACTGACAACTGTCAATGCTCGAAGAAACATAGCAGAGAAAATAGAGGATTTAATCGAAGGATGATGGTCAGAATAAAAATGCACATAAGAGTTATTATTAGTAGGCTTACGGTAGACTTCATATTTGAACTGATTAGAGCATCTCCAAATTTTTAGATCAAGAAAAGATAGGCTTCCATCATTTTCTTTTTCAACTGTAAACTTAATAGATGGGACTAAATTGTTGAGCCTACCAAGAAATAAGTCCACATCCAAATTATTAGGCCAAAGGCATAAAATATCATCTATATACCTGTACCAAACCAGGTTAAAATTAACAATCGTAGGCAAAATTCTACTTTCAAAAAATTCCATATATAAATTAGCTAGTACAGGTGAAAGGGGATTTCCCATAGCCAATCCAAACGACATAGCATAAAACTTATTTTCAAACTGAAATTTACAATCTTTGACACAAAGCTTAATTAACTCAATAAGAGTGCTGTGTTGAACAGGGAAAGAATATTCAGAGATCTTATCTTTTAAAAAATCAAGTAGGTCATCAACAGGGACTTTTGTGAATAGCGAGCATACATCGAAGCTTACCAATTTGAAATTAGGGTCATTAGGGAATTTCAGTTTGTCAATAAGATCCATGCTATTTACAATATGTGACTCAGAAATAGAGCCAACTAACAGCGTTAATAAACTAACTAACCATTTTGATAGCTTATAGGTTACGGAGCCCACTGAGCTAACAATAGGCCTCATGGGATTATTAACTTTGTGTGTTTTTACTAAGCCGTACAGATATGGTAGTGACGGATTGATACTAAGAAACTGCTGTGAAAGCCCATTATAGTTATTTTTTAATATTTCTCTTAATTTTCTGTTAAACATTTTACTAACATCCTCCAATGGGTATCTATTTAGAGGTTTGTACGTGTCACGGTCACTTAATAACGTATTCATCTTTTCAACATAACTGTTTTTGTCCATGATGACGATCGAATTGGATTTGTCCGCTTTAGTAATATGTAATGAATCATTATTTTTCAGTGTTTTTAGGGCTTTTTCAAACCTCAAAGGATAATTCGATTCAAACCTCGTATTAAAAGCACTATACACACAACCTTTGGCTAAAGTCACCTCACTTTCGGAAATATTGACGACATCGTGTTAAAATTTCTTTTGCCTCTCATTAACCCTTGTTAAGTATGTGCTAATTGTTTTGGTTTTCCTGTACGTTGTATATATTTATGGGCTTCTCGCCTTTTATCTTCATTCCCTGACGAGGTGTAGCTTTGAATACACGAAAGGCCTTGGAATCGTTTTTCTTTTTCCCTGTGGGTTTGCAGCATATATATATATATATATATATATATATATATATATATATATATATATATATATATACACACACGAGTGTGTGTGTGTGTGTGTGTACATATATATATATATATATATATATATATATATATCGCTGTAGTTATTGGGCTAAATCGTATTTCCATTTTTTTGCTATATTCTTTTAAATGATAATCACTAGGTAGAGGAAGGTAACAACATTTCTTGTTCCAACCAAGTTTCGAAGAAGAGATTTTGGATTACCGCCTCGTGCAATTTAGTTGGTTGGTTTCAGTTCAGCGATTTCGACTGGAGACGTCAACTCTAAATTCGGGATAGAAAAAGCGCTACGTGAGAATTTTAAATGTTGCAGAAGTAAATCAAAAGAAGAAAGACAAATAAACGACTGGAATAAATATGAGTTTGGAACTTTTCCAGGATTTTTTTTTTTTTTTCCTTTTTCTTTATTTTTGCTTTAGCTTTTCTTTGTTTTTACCTTATTCAACACCTCTCCCTCCCCCCCCTCCCTCCCTCCACCCCCCAACCTCTTTTTTTTTAAGCGTAAAGACACTTTTTCTCCGTTTAAAAGAGAAAGTTCTCTCTATTTATCTTTGAAAGTTTGTTTATGTCACAGTGTTGATTTTTCGGTTTCTTTTGGCCATATATATATATATATATATATATATATATATATATATATCGTATACGTTGTTGTTTGTAGAGTCAAATCTTGAGAATCACTTAGAGGTGAACGTAAAATGAAAAAGGTGTAAACTTGTCCTTAAAGTTTGTGAATTTATAAAATGCTAAGATTAACGCTGACAAAAGAATAGGTTGGAAGGTTATTATGTTCCTCATACCTGACTCAGACATAAAAAGGTAAGGTTCCCCCTCCCTTACTACCTCCCTCAGGAACTCCTTAATTGTGGTGTTTGAAAAACGTTTTCGAAATTTTTGTTTTTTTTCTAACTTAATGTTTATATCAACTATATCAAATCATATAAAGACATACAATCAAAACATTAATGCGTAGGTCCTAGAATACAATCCTATTAATTTATTTTGTCCTATTGTGCATAATCGCCTGTATAACAACTAAGACACGCATTTAATAGGGAAAAAAAATGTTCTCCAATTAACCCTAAAGGGGCGTGTTATCGTCCAAAGATCTTATACAATCTCAGCAAAGATCTGAAGGTATTAAAAGGGTGATGGAATGAACTCTCGCGTGATAGAACATTTTATCTCCCTCCCACCCCCTGCCCAAATCCAACTTACTAAAAAAAACAAAAAAAAAATTTGACGGAGGGAATTGCAACACAAAATAATCTGTACAAAGTCTGTAATTACTGATTATCATACGCCTGAACCTCCTGAATCCATTCAGACATGCCACATTCTGAGAAAATTACATCCGATTTCGTATGGTATTCATAATACAGGGTGCTCAAAAAGATACGCAACCCATTGGAGAATGTATATATTATTGTAACTTAAACCTTTTCTTTTCTGAGTTGCGTTTCGTTTTGAACACCCTGTAGTAGAAAACATACTGTACAAATTATACTTTATTACCATATTATTACTGACTTTGGAATGTATAATGACAATTCAACAAAATTAACATAATCCTCTCCTTATCTCATATTTGCCAATCTCTATATATACAGGGTGAGTCAAAAATCCTGCTTCAAAGGTATTTATTGTATAGTTATTTTTGAGGCAGGACTTTTGACTCACCCTTTATAAAATCAGAATAGAACTTTCAAGTGAAATAGCATTCTCTTGTCTTCATTTGTTTTTGAGTGGGGGGGGTTACTTTTTAAGGACATTAATGGAATTAGGGTCAAAAGTTACTTTTAATCTTCTCCTTACTTACTTTTAAACTTCCCCTTACTTACTTTTAAACTTCCCCTTATTACTTTTAATCTTCCCCTTACTTACTTTAAACTTCCCCTTACTTACTTTTAAACTTCCCCTTACTTTAAACTTCCCCTTACTTACTTTTAAGTTTCCCCTTACTTACTTTTAAACTTCCCCTCACTTACTTTTAAACTTCCCCTTACTTACTTTGAAACTTCCCCTTACTTACTTTTAATCTTCCCCTCACTTACTTTTAAACTTCTCTTTACTTCTTTTGAACTTCCCCTTACTTACTTTTAAACGTCCCCTTTTATTCATAATTGCTACGCGAAAACAACATTCAAAGAGCAAAAAAACTGCACAAGGATTTAATCTCTGCATGGGGAATATTAATGGACTGGAGAACCTGCTTTTGTGCAGTGGTCGTACGACTGTTTTGGGATGAATAAAGGACCAAACCCTGCCCATTTTATTCAGTCGTTTATCAGAATTATCACTCGCTACCTTATCACGACTGATAAATTTTATCTTCTCTCGGTTATTGTTGCTTTTAGAAATTTGATGAGTGGTGCCATTTTTTAAGGGGTAGCTTTTGTTGTTCATTATTATTATTATTAGAAGGGTATATAGCTAGAATGAACTATGTCGTTAGCACACACATAATATTAACATTTGTGGAAAGAAGTTCACCGAGAAAGTAAAATTTATGGAAATAATACTGAAAATTTTGAAATTCAACACTAATTCATAATTAGTTGAAAAAATAATGTAAACAATAAAATAAATAAATAAATTTATAAATAAATAAAAAACACTAAACTCTTTACAATGAGAATGTATGCGGCACATATAATTGGTTTCACATTGGTCTGAATTTTTCAACCAATTATGAACTTATACTGTATTTTGAAAATGTACGTAATTTTCCCATAGATTTTTCCACCTTAAATGGCAAGTTTCTTTCCACAGTTGTGAAAAATACAAGAATTCAACCTGAATACTTTAGAATATATTAAAATTTACTGTATGTATTGCGTTATGGATACGAGTATTTTCAGTTACGAACTCAAGCGTTGTGCCACTCCATGAAGAATGAGATATGGGTTCTTAGATAATGTACGTAATCTATCCAAAAAAATACTTTAACATAAACTGTAGGAAGAACCACAATAATATAATTTTAGAAAACTGTTTTCGCAGTTGATTTGAGGTTTTTTCCATATTATATGAATATATCGAAAGTTTTTTAAAATTTTGTAACAAGTATAACAAAAATATACTATTTTCTTTTGATAATAAATTCAGTTTTGCTTTAAATAAAACATTTTATCTTATATTAAAATCTAAAAGATTTTATCATCAAAGCATGAAACGAAAATAGAATTTGAATCTAAAATTTTTTTTTTATCTTATTTCATTTATTTTTGAATTCTTTAAAGAATTTAACTGTGGTTATCTCTCACATACAATATCTCTCTCTCTCTCTCTTCTCTCTCTCTCTCTCTCTCTCTCTCTCTCTCTCTCTCTCTCTTTATCTATCTACCTATCTATTTAGTTATTTTTCTGTTTTTCTATCTCTTTGTTTACCTGTCTGTCTACCTATCTATCTATCTATCTATCTATCTATCTATCTATTTCTATAGACATACTGTATATACTCATAGAATAAATTTGGGAATAAATGCCTAAATTTTGGCTTATCGTAGTTCAACGTAAGGTATGCCTTCAAACTATGCACCAAGAATTTCAGGTAAACTTCCACACAAAATTTTGACTACATACAACTCGCGAATGGTCGCACTCCGAATGGTCGTATATTCGCTTCTTCGCATTGACCTCCTCTATATATAACCTCCGAATTATCGTACACCCTCTCCGCATCATCATATCATTGCCCTCGCATTTTCCCGCGTTTCTGAGATTTTGGGTGCTCATCGCACATCTGGAGTACGATAACGGCTCGGCGTCCCGTGCGATGCCTCACTCGCCATCTTCCGCCTTTCTCTGGGCCTCAGATGTTAGTCCTTTGTCAGGTGTTGAATGTGTAGTATGTGAATGTTCGCTGTGCTTCATTAAACAATGTTTTTTCATAATTTTCCAGTCATTAATTTTTACCTCAATACACGTCAGCTGTAATGTTTGTATGGCCGATGGTGTAATTCCCAGAAAGGTGGTCATAAGAAAGGTGTAAAACTAAATTATTCCATTATTGTGCAAAAGAGGAAGTCGTGGGCGAGATCCGAGAAGGTGCCTCCATTGCATCTTTGCCTGTTCCAGGCGTACTCTTTACGACTGGAAGCGAGATGCCGATAAGATTGAACAGGAATTTTCCACCCCTAAGAAACCTAAAGATTGTAAATATGTGCAACATAGTTGTTTTGAAAAGGTTGAGGCTGGCTTAAATCAATGGATGCAAGCCCAACGGCATCATGGGGTTCCTTTGACTTATGATATTATATCACAGAAGGCAAGGGAAATTTATGATGTCTTGCCATCAGGCTCTAACTATCCTAAACCCCCTTTGGTTCCTTCTGATGGTAAGATAAATCGTTTCATGCGTCGCCATGTCATGATATGGGTTCGATGCAGGGCAAAACTGGAAGTGGTGATCAGGTGGCTGCAGACAATTTCAAATCCAAGATTGAAGAGCTTCTTGAAGACTATTCGTCGAAACAAATCTTTAATGTTAATCAAACTAGGGTCTGGTGATAATCGCGAGAATCACGATAATCGCTTTCCAGTTTTCAAATGGCGATTATCGTCAGGCATTTTAGGCTTGGTGATAATCGGCAACACTGTTATTTTTCAACCAAATAGTAAAACAACAAAACAACTAAACAAATAGTAAAACAACAAAACAACTAAACAAATAGTAAAACAACAAAACAACTAAACAAATAGTAGAACAACAAAACAACTAAACAAATAGTAAAACAACAAAACAACTAAACAAATAGTAAAACAACAAAACAAATAGTAAAACAACAAAACAACTAAACAAATAGTAAAACAACAAAACAACTAAACAAATAGTAGAACAACAAAACAACTAAACAAATAGTAAAACAAACAAAACAACTAAACAAATAGTAAAACAACAAAACAACTAAACAATAGTAAAACAACAAAACAACTAAACAAATAGTAAAAAACAAAACAACTAAACAACATTTTTTAAATATTCTACAATTTTACACATATACATATCATATACATACGTATACATATCGTCACAAAAGCAGAAATCGTATTTGCGGCAGTGTCCCATTAATGTAAATGGTAGTTTTATAAAACTGAATTACTACAAGTGTGGATTACATTTACTGACTACGATTTTCCTTACTACAACTTTCATAGTTTTATAAAATTCAATTTCATAGTTGTAACATTACTTTACTTTTCGTCGTTTTATAAAATTGGATTTTGATTAATCGCGATAATCGCTATCCATTTTCTGGCGATTATCGTGGGCCATTCTTCTTGGTGAGACGCAACCCTAGATGAGAATTTGACCATCCATCGTCTCCCTGTTTTTGCAGAACAAAATTTGTCTCAAAAAGGCCTGCTGCGCCTTGATAATGCGCCCAGTCATCCAAGCAGTCTTGAATCGTGTGATCCTAATTTTAAAGTGATCTTTCTGCCACCTAACTCTATTTTGATTATCCACCCAATGGGTCAGTGCATCATCGCTGCTTTTAAGCGAATTTATACAACCAAAATGCCGAGCAGGATGATCACTTTCATTGAAAATTTGCCAGAATTCCTTTCCTTAGCTTCCATTTGTGATGATCCTGCTGAAACTGAAAACATTCTAAAATGCAGTCTGCTGATAGAGCCATTTCCAGGGGAATCAGAACCTGAAATCTTTTTGGACATCTCATACCATTCTGAATTGTGTCTATGATATTGATGCAGCATGAAATGAGGTTAAAGAATCCACCTTCATTAAAGTTTTGGAGAGCGTTCAGGTTCTTTTCTGCAAGACAACTTTGAAGGATTCGACAACCCCGCAGAGAGAGAGGTTCCCATAACTCATCTTGCCGAGATGACTAGAAACACCCCTGGCTGCGATGAGACTGAATCCGATGACATTAAGGAACAGCTGGCAGAGCATAGGGAGGACCTCATTTCTAAAGAGCTCGCTATGCTCGTATTAAATGATCCCCATCCAGAAGAGACTGAAGAAGAGTTTATGGCCAAAATTGATCCTGTTGGCACTGGTAAAGACAGTGCCAAAAATATCATGACTGGCCTGATGGAAATGAGTAATATGGTCGAGGATGAAGCTCATGAAATAGGGCGTTCTACTGAAAGTGAGCAAACGCTGCATAAGCCTCATACAAAATATTCCTGGGCTTACTACCAAAATCGTGATCCAAAAATCACTGATTTGTTCAAGAAGAAGGAGTAAGCTTTGACATCACGCGCCTTTGTACAGTTTCACTAGGTTTAGTTTAGTCTTAAAGTTTGCAAGAAATTCAAATAATGTTAAGATTTAGTTTTAAATTTAGATGTTAAGCATTTTGTCATGATCTCCGTTCTTCGTCATGGCATTCAATGATTAAATCCAGCTGGAATACCCCATGTGTTTAGAGTAACGTAACTTTATAAGGCAATATCCTTTCAGTCGTAAAGGTGACCCGAACCATGTTTTACTAAACTTGCATTGCATACAATCTCGTCCACAATTATATACACACCTTAATCAATGTACGTATCAAGTCTTAAAGTACAGTATTTTATGTGATAATAGACCTCCGCATTATCGCACGTTTCGCTTCGTCGTACACCTCGACCGCCCCATTGTGTGCGACTATTCGCGAGTTGTCTGTAGATGTTTTTCAGCTAAAAATTGGAGTAAAAGTTCGAAGGAAGTTTGATCATGTTATTGAATATTAGAAAACGATAATATCACTACTTGGTATCAGTAATTTCTCAAATCATTTGATTCTAACTGGAGTTACCGCCTAATGTATCCTAGTCATTTAAGCGATACACCTAAGCGACATATTTGAGAAAGATACATTAAAGTGTCGCATTAGGTACATCTTAGTTATACATTTAAATGACACATTTGAGTGAGATCTTTAAAACGATACATTTGAACGATTACGTTCAAGCGATACATTTTATCGATATATTTTAGTGATACATTTAAGCGACACATTTAATCGATAAACTCAATGCTTTAAGCGATAGATGTCTTGTTCTTAATTACAAGTTTTCCCCACAATGAGTTCTGTAAATAGTAAGGCAAACCTAGAAATTAAGCAAAATCAATTTTACTCAAGTCTTTGGGATATTTGGGATATTTGGGATATTTGGGATAGTTTCAATTACTAATTCTAGAGATATATGATTAGGTTAATAACGGAAAATGTTACATATACCCTAAATAACTTTCTTAGTGTGTGTTGGGGCAGGTGAAGGTGGGAGGAAGCTGTGAGTAAATGAGGTCGAGTGTGTGGTAATTTACAGATGTACAGAGACAAATTTGAGTGAGGTAACACTTTTGGTACCTCAGCATATTAAAAGATTATATATATATATATATATATATATATATATATATATATAGATTAACGAGTACCTCATTATTTAATGACTTAACAGAAACCCCCTTCGAGCCCTCAGTTGTATCCGAAACACTTATTACGCCCTTCTCGATTCGATGGCATTATAAGGTTAGGTTAGGTTAAATTAAGTTTGATTAATCAATTTTTTAGTTAGATGGATTTAGAAAGTCGGTACCTCGGTTATGCGGAGATGTGCATACACACACACGTGTGTGTGTGTGAGAGAGAGAGAGAGAGAGAGAGAGAGAGAGAGAGAGCTGCTCAAATACAATTACTCACTGATTTCCAGGTCCTCTGATATCTTCGTCGTCATGTTGAGAACATTTTTGAGGTTGTTAAAGCACTTGTGTATAACCTGAACTTTAAAATTAGATACTTAACAACTAAACTCGAAGCGAAGATCAAAAGCAATTTCAAAATTCTTCGCATTTATTTAACCCTAGATTGCACAGATGAATCAAATCATCTCGCATGCCGGCGTCCAATTGAACCCCGCTATACATTCCGGGGTTTATTTGAAATTCACAATTATTGTAGAACTTGACAAAGGCTTATTAACTTATATCTTCTGAATACAAGTTTGAAGTTCAACTTCACAAAAGTTTGTTGAACTATTACTGTACCTTGCAGTGTATATTAAGGCTAAATGAACAGCATGCGTGATTCAAGGTTTTACAGTGACGCTATTGAGATGTGAATTTTACTGTAATGTTCATTTTGATGGCCATTTTTACTGTCCATAATTTGATGCAGGGAATAAGGCTCAAAATGGTGGGAAGTATATTAAGTATATTGAAGGAAAAAAACCTCATTGCTTAGCAGCTAGAAACAGACAGAGAAATAGACAGACAGAGAACTAGACATGCAGAATGAAAATTCATCTAGAAGTGAACATTTTTTTATTGCTGATTTTATGAAAACAGGCTACAACACTCTTCCCGTCCCCGCCTCCACATCACCCCGTCAATACAAAAAATCAACCTCTACTTGTCAAAACTTTTTAATTTATCTATCTAATTTATAATTTTTAAATAAATTTCCTCATTTTTTAATAATTTCATTAGTTTGAACTGGTTATTGAAATATCTCTACTCACTCAAAACTATACATATTATGAATAATACATATTACATACATATTACGAATAATACATATTACATACATATTACATACATATTACGAATAATACATATTACGAAAAATTTAGAATCTTTAAATCTAGACTCCAGTTTTTAAAGTTCCCTGTTCTTATGTACCATCGGTCCTAACAGTCGGAATACACAAAGACACATTTACTCGACGTCACAAGTTATCCCAACCTGTAGGAATCGATGGTACATGAGCTGTTAGTTCGGGGACATTTTGAACGATTGAATAAAAAGTAGAATAGAATTTTTGTCGAAATGGTGTCGAGAAAAAGTTTACTCGAATTTGATCGTCTACAGATCTCCCGATAGTTGTCTTTGTAAATGAAGATTAGGTAAAGTTAGGTCAGGTTAGGTAAAGTTAGATTAGATTAGATCATTTTAGCACTGGAGCCTTCGTAAACCAAAACTTTTGGATCAATGAAAGAAAGCCGCCCCTCAGCCTTCTTTAGTTAGCTCTATAAGGCTAACTAACGAAAATATCATGACCTAACCTAACCAATCGTTAGGTCAACTGTACGCCTTTGACGACTGGTTAGGTTAGGTCGTTATATTTTCGTTAGTTAGCTGGGGGTGGCTTTCTTTCATTGATCCAAACTTTTGAACGATGGAACAAATTCTCGAGACGTCGAGAAATTTTTGATTCGAGACAAAACAAATATCTCGATGAAAGTATTTGATAGATCTACACTATAACAAAGAAGACGAAACATAACAAGACCTAATCTAACCTAACCAAATTTAATCTAATCTAAGCTAATTTAACCTAACTTTACTATATTATACTTTAACGTAACTTATATAAAAAAAAAGTGAAAATTTTCTAGAAAAAAATTCCTCGATAACATTTCCTAGACAGTAAAATCCGAATAAAATATTTCTAGACGCCATTTCTAGAAAAATTCTGCTCTAGATTTCGCTCCTCTATTATTTCTAGACGCCATTTCTAGAAAAATCTGCTCTAGATTTCGCTCCTCTATTAGTTCTAGACGCCATTTCTAAAAAAATTCTGCTCTAGATTTCGCTCCTCTATTATTTCTAGACGCCATTTCTAGAAAAATTCTGATCTAGATTTCGCTCTTCTATTATTTAAAGTGTAATAATAATTTCCTTATTGTATGTTTGATAGCCTTTGTTTACCTCAGATTCATCAACACCTTTTGTCGAAATGTTTTGTCTTCAAGAAAAAAAATTTCGGCATCTCGAAAATTTTTGTCCATCGGGCAAAAATTGTCTTCTTTTTTTTTAATATTATCTATTTTGTCTTTAATTGCCAGTTAAAGACAATTATTAGATATATTAATATATATTAAGATATATGAGATATATTAAGATATATTAAAAGACAGTTATTAAATATATTAGTCCATAATCTATCTAATATATTATTTCTAAAAATAATGATTTGGGTCATGATTGTAAGAATAACAATTAGTGATGAGTGCCAGAAAGTGGCACGGCGCTCAGGCATGACTAATGAGATGAATTGCGCTAACTCCTACCTATATCATTATTACCAGCATCGTATCGATATTCGAACCCTTGACCTCAGTACCTTCACTTCGCTTTTAGGGAAACGGTGTTACCCGATGAGCTACTAACGCTGACTTCAAGCAACAATGTATTTCTGTGCAATGGTTGGAACATGGAAATACAGAGGCGAAATAGTTATACCCATAGTGGGTATTACAGCGTTTCCCTTATATAAGCGAAGGGAAAAACACCGAGGTCAGGGGTTCGACTTCCGATTGTGCTGGTTAATAATAATCCGAGAATTAACGCAATGGGTCGCATTAGTTGGCCTGAGCGCTGTGCCAGTTTCTGGCCCTCCTGATTGATTATTATATATACAGTTGTGCGAACGCGAAATTTGAGGCTAACCTCATTTATACAATAATGCACCCTATATCCGCCAGTATCGTAGTAGTTCTGAAAGTTCTGGGTTCGAGTCCCATCTCGGATTTAAAATTCAGTGTTTAATGTGTTTCTCTGGTTTTTATGTGGTAAGGTTATGGGCCGGATCCCAAGTAAAGCTGTAGGTCCCCTCCGTCGCATCACCTTTATAGATTTACAAGGATGTTAAACAAGTCAAAACATTATTATTAATAATGGATAATATTGGCCTTGCAGAAAACATTAATTTATTCAAAACATTCCGAAAAACATGTAAAAATGTTTTGAAAATATGTTTTCTCATCCAGTGCTCAGCTACAACATTTGGAATCCTTTTTAAAGGTTTACAGAATAGTGTCTTACTACAGGGTGAGCGAAAGTCCCTGTGCACTGTCCACTTCCAACACAGTGCAGGTACAGGTTCACTACACTTCTTGCAGGTTCACAGGGACTTTTCGCTCACCCTGTATTATACAGTTATGTCAACAAGTTGTACATCTAAAGGGTTGTTGATTCAAAGCCCCCCTCGGATTTCATGACTTCAGATATCAGGGATTAGAAGGGCTTCCCAAGGTGGGGTCGTGGTTTGGAGTTTACTTCAAGTCTTAGGTCCCCTCCGTGATACAGTCAACATGCATATTGCTGATTCTGAGGTAATAAACTCTGCCAAAACGAACAAACAAATACTTTGAATCAAGCATGATGTAGAGTGTATATATATATATAATATATATATATATATATATATATATATATATATGTTGTGTGTGTGTGTGGGTGTGTGCATATATATATATATATTTAAAACGATTGCATGCCTATTTTTTCAAGTTTAGAAAAACACTGTAATAGAAAATAATTAAATATATCACAATTCAGCTTCCAGTTACAGCATAATAAAACCCAAACAACAATAATATATATATATATATAATTCAGGCAAAATCTGAATCCATCATTTTACTTACTAGAAAAGTTTGTACAGTTTTGCATGCAAGATTACTGTTTTAAATTTATATAATTTTGAATACACTCTTGCAAGCATTTATTTAATTCCGTTGGTGCAGGTACAGCAGTCATTTTTAAAAATTTGTGATACTGTAATGGTTTTATATATATATATATATATATATATATATATATAAAGAACGACGCTTCTGTAGAAGAGCGTTCCGCACAAGATGAGGAGGGAGAACGAGCAAATGAAAAATGAGGTACCTCCAAGGAATCGAACCCGGGATCATCCAATTGCCGGTCGGATATGTTAACCACTACATCAAGGACCCCGATTAGTCAGTACCCGTAATTCTCCTACATACGAGCGGAATCAAATGCCTTGAGGGCACCTTCGCATGCCATATATATATATATATATATATATATATATATATTTTAACTGCAAACAACACACAGTATAATTAATGTAAAGAACGACGCCTGTGTAGAAGAGCGTTCCGCACAAGATGAGGAGGGAGAACGAGCAAATGAAAAATGAGGTACCTCCCAGGAACGCTCTTCTTCACAAGCGTCGTTCTTTACATTAATTATACTGTGTGTTGTTTGCAGTAATATATATATATATATATATATATATATATATATAATATCTAGAGAGAGAGAGAGAGAGAGAGAGAGAGAGAGAGAGAGAGAGGTCTATATATATATATATGTCACAGCCAAAGGCCAAATTCAACCAATAAGGGTAATGAGTGATTAATACGCGTATTAACCAGTCATTACTTGTATTGATTGATTTCGGATCTTGACTGTAACATATATATATATATATATATACACACACACAGTGTGTGTATATTGTGTGTGTGTGTGTGTACACACACACACATATATATATATATATATATATATATATATATATATTATATATATATAATTTGAGAACATTTTAAAGGTAAATTAGGTCTTATATGGGAGGTCCTCGCAAAGCTCTTGATCCTAAAATTCCTCCCAATGAGTTGACTCAAACTCTTAAAGAAAAATTCTACCAATATGAAAGCTTTTTCTCTCGATTTCGCACCTTCAGTAAGTACCCAAGCCTTCAGGAAGAAGAAGAAGAAGAAGGAGAAGAAGAAGAAGGAGCAAAACTCATCCAAAAATGTTCGAAAGCCGAACATTTGTATAGCCAAAAATCAAATATGAACCTTCCATTCTAAATAATCTAAAAGCAGTTTCGATATCTTGGGGGAGGGGGTGGGGGTGGTGGGGGGTCAGCTAAATATGCATGAACATTCTCATTTTTTTTCTTTTTGAGTAGGAACGATTTGTTATTATGGGCAAGTTGTTACTTATACACACACACACACACACACATATATAAATATAATATATATATATAATACGCCTCTCCCCGAGTTAGGGCAAAGTTAGGATATTACTCGAGACAGGGTATTACTTAAGCACTCCTAGTGGTGGAAATAATTCAATATTCGTATTCCCATAATCGCGGAGTACTGTGCGGGCCCGTGATTTTCTTTTTCCCAGTTATCAAAGTCCAAAGAGTAGAAAATAAACACAACGGCTTACACGATTTTTAATTTGAATATACGCCAGATAAAGTTTAATCAGTTATAGTGAATCAAATGTTTCTTTTACACAGAACAGAGAATTAATAATAATAATAATAAAAGTTTCATAAATATAATATTAATTACTTCCTCATTGTAAGATATTAAATAAGCCAGAGACCCCTCGAAGACACCCTTGTCCGTTCTGAGTCTCCAAGCTTGTACGAGTCAATTGCTAAGCTACTGTCTTTTTCCCTACAGTCAGACTCCAATTGAACACCCATTAAGCTTCCAATTTCCAAAAGCAATTCCCGTTAACGGACTGAAAACCCGCCATTTCAGCCCGGAGACCCATCTCCTTGGAATCTGCCTTAAGGGCGCTGATCCCCTTCTTATAGAGTCAAAGGAACAGAACCTGGCTACGCCACCACGCAAGCGGTTGACGTCACCTGAGAACGTTGAAGAGCCGAGCGTCTCACAATCTGTTTCCCAAGTGAAATCAAAGAAACCGTCTGCGTCACTGCGCGTGAATTCGGTTCAGTTCGGAAGGAAATGAGTCATACATAGCTTGGGAATTACTGAATGAATGAAATTACATAAAATAATTGTCTTATCAGAGCGCGGCTTTACTTCGATATATATATATATATATATGGTCACTTGGTTAGTTACTGCAGTTTACAGTGATTGAATTGCTGGAATTAAATGTTAATTACAATGAAGGACAACACACAGAAATAAGTGGAGAAGTCAAGTTATTACACAAATTATAAGGTGACGCGCGAATAAATTTCAAAGTTCTTTTAGGGATGAACAAAATGATAAAGTACGTAGGTCATAGCAAAGGCCTTTTTGAAGAGATGTTACAGCTTTCCAAAGGTGCTTCGTCTTCTGGTTCTTCACTGAAGTTTCTTGTGACGCTTCTATTTTCAGGAATATGGCCAGTTCCGGCAGAGGTAAGCTTGAGGCTATGTAGGCTTGAGAAGGCTTCTTGTTTAGTGTTTGTTTTATTGGTATGAAGGATTTGGAGCTTGTTTACGGTATCATACAAGTGTTTTAATGATGCTGACATCTGTTTCAGGTGGTTACGAAATTAGGTGTCCCTTGACATCCGAAGACGTCCGTTTGGGTTGTACCCTATGCCTGCGATGGAACCTTTTCGGTTATTGCCCGAATGTAACAAAGATCTTTATGCATCCTTATAACGGTGATGAATTGAGCTTTTGGACTTTAAAACTGATCAGAGGGCTAAAATCGCCTTGGTAAGGGTGACATTTTGCTGTCTCTTGATTGAGGCCATTTGATACTACTTGAGAAGTCTATTGCCGTATTACCGCTCTCTCTCTCATCTCTCTCACCTCTGTCCTCTCATCCTCATCTCTTCTCTCATCTCGGTCTCTCTCTCTCTCTCTCAGTGTCTCTCAGTGGTTACGATAGCGGACTCCGATCGGGCGTGACGCTGGTTCGCTCCTGGCCGTTGTCGTCGGGTGGAGTTTGGTTGACCGCTTACTCTGTTTCTGCTCTGGCTCAGGTGACCATTGGAGGCACACTTACCTCCACATCGTGGGAAAAATAAACTTCTTGGATTTTACCATATATATATAATATATATATATATATATATAATATATATATATATATATATATATATATATATATATTATATATATATGTGTGTTTCATGTAAATGAACCAAATATTAAAATAATCGATTTGTAATTTTAAAAGAAGAAATTGTATTTTTTGAAAAAGATAATTGTTTCAATGTATTTCGAGGCAAAGAGATTCTGATCTTATTCCGGAAGTTTGTCATTGATATGGTGGTGGACAGACCAATTTGAACCGTTTTTCTTCAAAATGGGACCACTGTTCACATTATTGTTTCTGGTTCTGTTGCTCGCTACTTTCACAATGCTCAAATACTGTTTCACTTCTTTGATGAGTACAAATGAGTATTTCCTCGAGGTTGGTCTTTCCTCATATATATATATATATATGTGTGTGTGTGTATGTGTGTGTTATATACTGTGTGTGTGTGTGTGTGACTGTGTGTGTTGTGTATATATATATATATATATATATATATATATATATTATATATATATATACATATATACGTGTGTGCTTGTGTGTGCGTAGGTAATTTGAGATAAGTGAGGTCGAGTGCTTAATACGGTACTTCACAGATGTAGTGGGGTATTCTTTGTGAGGTAACCCTTTTCGTACCTCGGAATTTATATAAAAAACCTAGAAACATTTTAAACTGTTGGGGAAAAATACGTTAGTCCTGATTAGGCTAGGTTACGCTAGGTTAGGTTAGTTAATGTTTGGTTAGGTTAGATTAGACTTGATTAGCTAGTACCTCACTATTCAATGACTTAATAGAAAACCCTCTTCGACCACTCACTTGGGGTCCGAAAAACATATCACGTCCTCTCGTTCGATGACACTAAGTTAAATAGGTTAAATTAAGATTAGTTTATTAGTTTCTCAAATATATGGATTTAGAAAAATCGGTAGTACCTCGCTTAGGCGGAGATGCGCACGTGCGTGTGTGTGTGTGTGTGTGTGTGTGTGTTGTGTGTGTGAGTAAGAGAGAGAGAGCATACGACCTGTCTATTTGCATATTCCACCTGTAATGTTGGTAGGATATGAGTCTTCTTTAGTTTACCCTTTAGCAGTAGTTGGTTGTTTTTTATGTATCGAGATGCTTTACCCTAAGGGGTTTTTGTAGTGCTTTTTTATTTCACGACTTCCACATTTTTAAACATAGGCCTATATAAATATTTTTCCTAGAGAAAACGTTATTTGGCAAGGTTTGTCCAAAAAGAAAACTAAAAAATACGATGATTACTTCCCATTCAGTGTCACTCTCATTCCCATTCAAATTATCATACCAATTCCCATTCAATTCTCATTCCCATTTCCCATCCGCGGTCCGTAAATGAAATGTGAGTGAAAAGTCCCACATTTGAGAAAGTGTTTTTTGAGTTGAGAAAAAATGTCATTCCATTCCCATTTGAGGCAAAGTCTCCAAATGGGAATGGTTAATATTTCCCAAGTAAGCTTAATTTAACCTAAACTAACCTAACATTAACCGGACTTACTTCATTTTTATCATTGTAAGTAACGAAGTCCAAACTAAAGACAATTAAACACATTTGCGAACTTAATAAACAATATTATAAAACCCAATATAATAACACTGACCTATCAATAAGGTCTTGATACCTCATTTATTATTAATAACCAAAGGAAGTACCCTATACCTTTTACTTTTTGCTTTAATCGCTAGACGATGCTTTCGAATGAATTGTTCCAGAACCATCTCTACTTTTCTTCTCGAGTTCTGTAATTGTAGACAGACGCTTTGCAATACAGAAAGATGTTGAACATTCGGTCTCTGATAGAGATTGACTCAAAGCAAGACGGCGAACAGGTCTTAATTTAAAGCTCGTTCATCTTTTGATGCTTTGAAAGTAGCTATTTCGATGTTTTACCTCGTGTGTGTGTGTGTGTGTGTGTGTGTGTGTGTTGTGTGTGTGTGTATGGGATAAATTTCATAATTAAACACGTGAAATGAATGAATGATGCAAACCCACAAGGAAAAAGAAAAATGATTCCAAGGCCTTTCGTGTAGTTAGAAGTACACCTCGTCAGGGAATGAAGGGAGAAAGCGAGATAACAAAAATATATACATATGTACAACAGGACAGGAAAGTAAAATCATGTTAATCATGTGCTAATCTTTTTATTTTTCTGTCCCGCTGTACATATGTATATATTTTTGTCATCTCGCCTTCTTCCTTCATTTCCTGACGAGGTGTACTTCTGAATACACGAAAGGCCTTGGAATCATTTTTCTTTTTCCTTGTGGATTTGCATCATATATATATATATATACTACATACTCCGGAAGTGGAACTGATTACGGACTGATAGGTTTGGTTGACAGTGGATTTGGAAATGAAGATACGTCGGTGGTCGGACAAAAAAGGGACACATCCGGAAGAAGGCAGTATAAGTGAAGCATCAAAGGATTTTGAGAAAACTAAAAATAAATGGGGCAGGGGGAGGGAGGTATTTTTAATCTAAATTCGATGCTTTTATAACAATTCTTTGGAGTTTTAAGTAGATAAATACGTCTATTTTTAAAATATCATAACTGATAAGTCTACAGACAGAACTTAACAACTTTTAAGACATAAAAACATTATAATTCGATATGTCTCATGGTGTGGATTTTTATCTTTGAACATATCTCGACAGTCTCTAAGGATGATGGACGCTCTCTCAAACTATTCCTATAGGTTTAATTATTCGTTCTACTGTATGAAAATAGTATCTACTATCGGCATCTGCGTTAGAATCAATGATTATAATGAAACACTGGAGACAGGAAGTTTTTTAATTAATTAGAATATATCAACAGGTATTTTGTGCCAACTTCTCACTGCGTGGTCCAAGATTCAGTGAAATATTTTACCATATTCATAATATTAACATAATATCTCTCTCTCTCTCTCTCTCTCTCTCTCTCTCTCTCTCTCTCTCTCTCTCTCTCTCTCTCTCTGCATATATATATATAATATATATATATGTGTGTGTGTGTGTGTGTGTGTGTGTGGTGAATAAGTGACAATTTTCACCTGAACTTTATTAAATATGATTTATTTATTCATTCCTTGCGGTTGTATCTATAGTGAACACCTTTTATTATTTTTTTACTTTCTTCTTTATTATTTACTCTACTATCGGCTCTTTATTTCATTTATCGCTTGCTTTCTCTACACTCTTTTTCGCCGTACCGTATAAAGATTCTATGGTAGCCACGCCGAGCCAAGACTATGAAAGTCCGTTACAAAACAAAGGGGGAGTTTATTAACACTCTTTTAACACTTTTTATTATTTATTTAACTCCGAAAATGGTTTAAGTAATTTAGGAGGATGCGAGTACGGAATTTTACGATAACATTTAACGTCGGAGAGGACACAAACAATTAATTAAACTTTACGTTACATGACGCAAACCTTACGCGTAACGCGTTGCCTAGAAGACTGACTCCCTTGTGGGGGTAGTCTGCTCTCTGTCGGCCTCTGTCCAGGATTGCCAACTCTTCCCATTTTAAACAATTTCAAACAATTTCACAATTATTAGTAAATGATTTATATTAAACATTATATTCTTAAACAAAAATTAATATTCTTAACTGGGCATTACTACATATCACACACACACACACGCACACGCACACACACACACACACACACACACACACACACACACACACACGTATATACACTATATATATATAGTATATACTGTATATTCATTAAATAAAAAGGTATGGGATGAGAGATGAGTACAAAATATAAATAATTTAATTACAGTTGCAAAGACCATCTTGGTATCAGAAACACCATGCCATGAACTAGGACTGGCCCCCCTCCCTGGTTACCCCTTTTTTCTTTCAGAGTGAATCAAATGTTTGTCTGAAGGTTTTTTTAGAGCTTAACCTTACCTTCCTTGGAGGATTTACAGTACTTGCCTATATCGACCTTTTCTGGGTCCATGAGTGCCATGACGTGTCTGATTACCCTATTGGTAAGGCACCGGGTTATTAATTTAAAGGTGATGGGTTTGAAACTTCGATCAGACCTCATGTAAGTTTCAGCTATTAAGGTGCTTTCCTGTGTTTCATTTGGTGGGCTAGTTATTCGAACCCTAAGTAAAGCTATAAGTCCCCTTTGTCATATGTCCTTCTGACATTACAAAAGAGGATAAACAATTCCAAACATCACTATTGGTATTCTGGGTACATACCCATGCTTTAGTACCATATCATATATGTACAGTCACTCTTCACTGGGTACAGTCATTCTTCACTGAGTACAGTCATTCTTCACTGGGTACGATGTAAAATAATAGTTTAACATAGTTGGGACAGATGTAGTTGTGGTTGGGTTAAATGTAGTACAGCATTGGGCTGAATAGTGCCAAATAGGTTGCAATAAGGGGCGTTGAATTGGGTTTTGGGTTAGATTATAATTAATTCGGCTTCTAATTAGATTAAGTTAGAAAACTTATAATCACTTTCGGTACAGAAATAAGCTGAAATCATGGATGGGCGAAAGGTTTGACACTACCGAAATTCTGAATTCTTGGTACGGTTTGTGTAGAGTAAACAAGAGGTGCTATAAATGTGTTTGTAACTGAAACGAGTGCAGTTGTAATGCATTGGGGAAGAAACACAAACTTGTGGTTCTTCTTGCTCCTGATGAATCATGCACCCCGATCTATAACGGAAGCCTCGTTAGTACAATGACCCTGTATATACTTGACAATAATGCTGCGTGCTACTTGTATCCCGACTAGATGGTATGGGCGGAGGGGTGCTTTTATAAAAAGCAGTAAAGCCTTTAGTTTCTATCTAAACCTTAATCTATTAGCACAGTGTGGTAGAAACTTTGATGAATATATATATATATATATATATATATATATATATATATATATATATATATATATTATATATATATATATAGGGTGTTTCATAACATGTGGGACGCACTTTCAGGATGCATTCAGGACCTGAAAACAATTTAAAAAGTCCATATAAATATATGCCTGAAATTGCTTTGTTTCCGAGTTACAGCCCGTTTTGCGTTCCAGCAATTCTTTCCGCAAACTGTTTACAAACACTGCTTGCCGACAATGTTTGTGAGAGTGTACGAGACTTATTTCACGTCCTGAATCGATCCTGAAAGTGCGTCCCACATGTTATGAAACACACTGTGTGTATATATATATATATACAGGGTGTCCCGTAAGTCTGGACCCATAGGGAAAAAATAATAAATTACAAAATAGTCCAAAAATTTATTTATAATATATTTTTTTATTATTTTTATTATTATTTTTATTATTTTTTTATTATGATCTTACTCCACTGGAGTTTTATTTGTGGGGCCACTTGAAAGCCAAAGTGTACGAGGTCAAACTTCAGAACATTTTCCACCTTAAAGCACGCATTGTGGAGGCGTGTCAAGAAATTTCTGCGACTGTGATTCAGAAAGTGCTGTCGCAGTGGAGATTGCGTCTTCAACTATGTGTGCGACACAACGGCGGACACTTTGAACAGATTATGTAATAAATTTTTGGACTATTTTGTAATTTTATTATTTTTCCCTATGGGTCCAGACTTACGGGACACCCTGTATATATATATATATATATATATTATATATATATATACAGTGTGTGTGTGTGTGTGTGTGTGTGTGTGTGTATATAATCTCACTCAAAGGTTTATTCTAAGGGAATCTCAGCTTCAGGGTGAATAAGAAAACCCATACATTTGTCATTCTTATTGTAAACAAACATTTCGGAAATACACTTCCATCTTCAATGCTAAAACTTGCAAATATAATAAATTAAACATTAAAATGTGGTAAAACATTAATCAAATTTGTAATTGAACAAAAAAGATAAAATAAGAGTTGAAATATTATAAAACGTCAAAACAGGGTTAAAAATATACAATAAAATCTCGCATCAATCTTGAGTATATGACGTTTTTTATCACAGTAAACAATATTCAAAGAAAGGGAAACTATAAAAGACTTATCATCCTGCCATGGTCAGGTCAAAAGCAGAAGTATAACCGTTCAATGTGGGTTTTGCTTTAGGGATATGCAAAGATTCTGAGATATGAAGAGCGGTTAGTTGGTTGTTGTTGTTATTGGTATTTATGTTTTGAAAGGAGGGAAGGTGAATGGGATGGTCGGTGGTGAAGCAGTGTTCTCTTATAGATGATTTGGAGGGTTTATTTAATGGACTTAATACGCTACTAGAGATCTCTCGATGCTCATCTATTCTTAGTTTATATTGGCGGAAAGTACTACCAATGTAGCTCGCCTGACAGCGAACGCACTTAAACGAATAAATCACAGATGAGATAAGATCGTTGGGAAGTTTTGTAACGAAAGTTGGATCTGATGGTGTGTGTATTGTAAATATGAAATGGAAACCGATTTGGGGATATATAAAGAAGTAAGGAATGCAAGTAAACCTACTTGCAGTCTCGTCGTTGAGTAATTTTAGAGTGAAAATTTAAAATACTGAACATCTTTTGTAAAGATTGGAACGTTATGAGTCGGATGATAAATAACTTCAAGAAATATTTTCACTGACGCTTGAAAGAGATGTGTAGGAAATAGAGTGTTAGAGAAAGAGTTAATAAAAGTTAACAAACAGGAAACGTTTCTAAAAGCAGGAACAGACCGCCATTTGCAACGACCTTTCAGTCTTGTGAACTCGAATAAAGACGTGAAGAGGGAATTCGCAGGCGCGTGCATCCAGGTGAGACCAAGAATTCCCGTTAACGAGTATCTGACCAACTAGAAGAGAAGCCTCTTCAAAGGTACAAAAGAATTCAGGAAGAACTTCCCAGGTGAGATCTCGAAGTGCTTCGCTCGCAACGGGACTATATATATATATATATATATATATATATATATAATATATATATATATATATCTATATATATATATATATATACTATTATAATATATACTATTATATATATATACTATATATATATATATATCTATATATATTATAATATATATATATATATATTATATATATATATATATATATATATGAAGAGATCACCGACCGGTGTAAAAGTTCCAATAAAATCTGATAATGACTTTAATTTCCTAATGCAAGTGAATTTTGATCCAAAGTCCCCGTCCCAATTAATTCAAACGCTCACCCACAGGACCACACCAATAGATCGCCCATTAACAATTAATGATAATATTACGAGTATATTTTAGTGTTTATTACTGGAGTATATGCTTTAAGGTAAGAACCTCTTAGTATTTACTATTGTCATTATTTTGTCCACATAGTTAGTGTATCCATAAAAATTAATAAAAAATAATAATAAATAATTTGATGATAAGAATAAGAGTACATTGTATTATTAATCAGTTAATAATGATTGATTGGTGATATTAATTAATTAATTATTGGTAAATAAATATTGATGATAATACGAGTATGTTGTATTATATTTATTTCTGCCGTTATTACTTTGCTGTTGTCCTACTTGCAGAAATTTTGGAGTTGCTTTTAAATGTTTAGTTTTCTACAGGGTGATTCACTTGCTGGTAGCTCCAGCAGATATATTAGCGATACTCTGGGGCTACCAGCGAGTGAATTACCCTGTATATGATCAAAATCACCGCCATCCCAGTTATTTGCTCAAAACCTACCATAAACTGTAACTGAGTCTACCTGATGCAACTTCTCAATTTCGTCCTTTATTATCATTATTTCTTGTACATTTTTATCAATTACTCTCATTATTACTTATATTTAACATTACCATTTTTATTATTATCATTATTATTATTATTATTATTATTATTATTACCATCTATCATTTTTTTTTAATAGATATCACTGTCTGTTACTATTGTTGTTATTACTTACACCACTATTATTTTTGATACTATCATGCTACTCATGCTACTGTCGGAAGACCCCAATCAATATATGATTCCCAAACAAAAAGGTGCCTTCATTCATACTTCATTTGTAACATTCTGCTCAAATTTTCCTTTCCTTTCAGCTTCCTAAAAGTTTTTTTGCTTTCTTTTCCTAGTCGAATGCCTAACTATGTCTCATACGTCTCTGAAAGAGCTTCCAAGGCTTTTAGAACTGTTACGAGATAAACACGAAGACGCTGATGAATTTTTTAATTTGTCACATATTGTCTCCGAGATTGTAGAGCGCCTCGGTGGTGTAGTGGTTAGCATCGCTGACTACAAATCCATCAGCCCCGGGACGTGTTGCAGCAAAATAGCCACTTTTAAGGAATGGAAATAAAGAGAAGAGAAGAAAATATGCTTTGGAACACAAGTATTGGACATCTGAGACCTACTGAGTTAAGCTTCCTTCGTACAGTAGAGGGATCAACTGAGACACCTGTTGTTTTTTCGAGATCTGCTGCAAGTGAAGTGCTAGATTTGCGTCTGTCTCGAATCGAATGGAAGTAATCTTTAGATATTGTAGATCAGATAGAGAAAGCTTAGAAGGCCTCTCTAATCTAGGACGATCAACTGGGAGTCCAATTTGATCTCTGACGAGCCAAGATTGTTTTTACATCAGTTCTGGAAACACCTGTAGATTCACTTATTTTTCTTTGACTCAGTCCGTCACCATGGAAATGTATTATTTTATATCTAATCTCACCAGAAATTGTACTTTTCGTCATTTCTTAAGCCTGTAAAAGAAAAAAAAAGCATGAATTAGGAGTATAATGAGAAACGTTTTGGATAAATTTGTTTTTCAGAATTTAAGTGAATATATCAATACTTTTAATTGTAAATACTGATATAACAATAGCTTAGGAGCATTTACTGCAGATCCATCATCAATAGTCCAATTTATGCAGACTAGAGGTTCAGCCAGCTAATACAACTTTATACACTTAAGTAATAACTTAGTTATACGTTAATATGAACCAGAGGTTCTAGTTAATGTGTATTTTAGTATCAAAACCAATTTTCATACGACAGATTATCTAATAGTTATCAGATTGACAGTGGCCTCTTACTTTTGCACGGTACTGTATGTATATATATATATATACAGTGCCCGCGAAAAGTATCCGATCACCCTTGAAATTTGTATTTTTTACATAAAAAACAATGTTTAAATGTATACTAACCTTATATTAGTATTTTGTCATCTGTCCTTTGGTTTGGATGACTTGTTCTAGACATTTTGGCATGGATTTAATCAAGTTTTGACAAACTTCCACTGATATTTCCTTGCACCATACCTTTTTGATGGCCTCTTGTAATTTTTCGACTGAGCCAGTGTCGTGGCATTCAACCTTATTTTTTATTATTAGCCACAGATTTTCTATCGGATTGAGATCTGGACTATTACCAGGCCAATCCAAAATATCAAATTTATTGTCAGTAATCCATTTTGTCACTATTTTGGCCCTGTGACATGGTGCACCATCATGCATGTATGTTTTTGTCCTTTGGATTGCCATTGCCATTGGAAGTTTATCCTGTAGCATTGCTAAATACCGTGCACCATTCATAGTTGTGTTCTTCGGAAGAAAATATAAGTTTCCACGCCCATAGTAACCGAAACAACCCCAAACCATCACACTTGGAGGGTGTTTCATTGTATTTAGGGTGTATTTAGGGTCCATCCTATTTGAGCCAATAGGCCGGCGAACCTTTTTTGGACAACTTCTGAATGTCAAAAATGTCGACTCATCGCTAAATAAAACCTTCTTCCAGTCATCAACAGTCCAATGAATGTATTTTTTACAAAATGCGACACGTTTTTTACGCATTTTTTCATTAATGAACGGTTTCTTAGCAGCATGGTGAGATGGTAATCCGAGTTCTTTTTGGAGCCGCTCCTGGATAGTTCGTTCAGAAACACCAGATAACAAATTATTCATATTAAATTTTATTTCTTTCGCAGTTATTGTTGGGTTTTTCAATACTAAACGTTTCATAAGTTTGTCTGTTCGCGAATTTGTTTTTCTCGGTCTGCCAGATCGTTTTTTAGGGACTGGCGTGGTTAGGCCACCATTGTTCTTAGCCCGTGAAACCCATAAATTAACGGTACTTTGGGATATGTTTAATTCCTTAGCTATCTGTCTCTGTGATTTCCCACATGCATGCAAAGCAACAATAGCACCTCGACAATCACTCTTAAGTTGTTTTTTAGCACACATTATATATAAATTTTATTTACACCACTTTCTGTAAAAAAAAAAAAATATCAAGAAATTTACACAAACAGTGAAATCTGACAAATTTGAGACACAGCCACCCGCAACGAAGGCTACCAGAACACTAATTTGAGAATGCGTTGGATAGCTCTCATATCAGCGAGCAACCTCAAAGTTACCAGATGTCGCTAGAACAAATAGAAAGTGAATTACGTGTCTCTGAATATTAAGGGAAAATATTGTATTTTCTTGAGTGATCGGATACTTTTCGCGGGCACTGTATATATATATATATATATATATATATATATATATATATATATATATATATATATCGTTCAACTTCCACCTGGGCAACGCCAGGTCGCTCCACTAGTAATGACTGACATAAAAAAACTTTTAACTAAAACTAAAAAAATTCTTATTTTCCACCTCTGAAGATATAATTATGCAGTTATATATGATATTACTTAACCAACCTTGTAACAAATAATTAGGGTTTATGATATAAAAATTGGAGCCTAAACTCGAGGGCCTAAAAAATATGAGGGCCTAAGGCTTAACCTAATGGTTAATCCGTCCCTGAATACAAAGGTGACTCTAAGAAACAATGGAAACTTATCAATAAAACTTTGCATAGGAAGAAAGAACAAAGTTCGTTTTCCACAACTATAACAATAAATAACGCCACTTATAACGAAACATTATAGCCAATCACCTACATAAGTACTTTGCTACCGTTGGAAAAAATATGGCTGATCTCATAGCGCACTCGACGCGCAGCTATGAAGAATATCTTCATAATCCCCCAGTTCATATTTTCTCCTTCTCTCCTATCTCTCCCAGAGATGTCAAAACGGCTATTTCCACCCTTAAAAACAAATCATGTCACGTCGATTCTATTCCAAACGCTGTATTTAAATACTGTTCAAATACTTTTTCTCTTCCTTTATCAATATTATTCAATTCGTCTCTCCGTCATGGTTTTTTTTCCCCTGACGTACTTAAAAAGGTACGAGTTTGTCCAATATTCAAATTATCGACCTATATCCATCTTACGAGTACCTACATTGGGAAAAATATTTGAAAAACTTGTGTACAAGCAGCTATTGAAACATTTTGAGGAAAATAGCCTTGTATCGAAGTATGAATTTGGTTTTAGGGAGGGTCATAAAACAAGCGACGCGATTTCAGCCGTATTAGACGTGCTATATAAAAACCTTAATAATAAAGAGTCTTCTGTACTCTTGCTTATGGACCTATCAGAAGCCTTTAATACAATCTCCCACGATATACTTATTTATAAATTATTTCATTATGGCATAAAAAAAGTTGCTCTAAATTGGTTTAACCCTTTAGTGACCAGTGTCACTTTACTGATTTTGTTCACTCTCGGAAGGGACCTCCGGGCGATAAAGAGTTAAATCATACTTATACAACAGAAGCCAATACATGAAACATAATAACATCATCACTGCCGAACTAAAAATCACACATGGAGTTCCACAAGGAAGCATTTTGGGCCCTTACTATTTCTGATCTACATAATTGACTTTCACAACTCTCATAACGGGAAAGGGCGGCCAATATGCGGATGAAACCTCCCTGATATACTCAGATGATCTCACATCCCTTAACGAAATAGTAAATACAGACAACGCAAGAGTATGCAACTGGCTGAAAGCCAATAAATTATCCTGAAATAAAAACCAAACAAACTTCCTGCTAATCACAAAAAAAAATTAATACTAGACTTCAATATCATTGTCGACTTGCACTTGAAATCGCGCGTCACTGAAGGGAAATTATTCGAAGTTGTGTTTGATGACAAACTATCCTTTCGTCAACATATTCAAAATATAGATCATAAACTATCGAAATTCTCGTTTATATTAACAAAATTACATTTCCTTCCCACAAATACACTTAAAACGCTATACCTCTCGGTAGTTTATCCACATCTCACATACACTATTACTGCATATGAGTGTGTACGTGATTACATCATCAACCCTTTAATCATAAACCAGAAAAGAATTATTAGAAAACTAAACAAGAGTGATTATTATGCTCATACATCAGGAATCTTCAAACAACTGCATATATATATATATATATATATATATATATATATATATGTATGAAAATGTAAAGACATATTTAAAACACAGTGCTCCCTAATTTTCAGAGTTACGAAACAATCTGCTCCGAGAATATAATGAACAATCAACTACGTCACGAACATTAAACAAGGTATATGGAGAGTGAATATATCTCAAAGGCAATCTATACCCTTCAATGTAGTAGAAATTTTTATACTTATTTAGTGGTGTAATTGTGGAACAATCTACGAAATGAATTAGAAACAATCAATGCTCTTTTATCTTTCATAAAGCGAATAAAACTTAAACTCCAAAGTTACTGAAGGCATTCCTTTCTTAAATTCTTATTATCCTTCTTCTAAAAATCTCTCCTATCACTTTCCACCTCGCTTCACAGTTCATTATTCTTTGGACTGAGTGTCTAATAAAAGTATACAGGGTTTTTCAGGTTGGCCCTAGAAATATGGACGTGCAGATGGAGCATTTATTAGAAAATTTATTGGATAATCTTAAGGAAAGGTCCCGGTTCTTAATACGTAGTACAAAGATTTAACGGATCTTTTCCGTTTGACTGCCGCCATTGAAACATAATTAAACTCCAGCCTTCTTTAGTTAGCTTTATAAGGCTAACTAACAAAAATATCACGACCTAACCTAACCAATCGTCAAGGTCGTACAGTTGACCTAACGATTGGTTAGGTTAGGTCGTGATATTTTCGTTAGTTAGCCTTATAAGGCTAAGTAAAGAAGGCTGGGGGCACTCACCTCTTATGTTTCAATGGCGGCAGTCAAACGGAAAAGATCCGATTTAACATATTAATAATATGAAAGATTATATTTTTCTCAATAAAATGCACCCCCCGCGTTTTTATTTTTATTAAGGATAAGTAATTTTAATTAGCGTTTTTAAAGTGGACGGGCATTTCTTGCGCCTGGCAGCGTTGTGTGCAAATTAGATAAGTGTTGACCTTAAGGATAATCTTGGTTTGAAAAGTCATTTGCGAGTTAGCTATGGATTGTGAACGTTGTGACTACACTATTTTAAAGCTGTTTTCCGAATTTAATTCCGATTTCGAAAAATTGATAGCCTTTCTGGTTCAGCATAAACTACTTTTAAGGTAGGTAACATTTATATACACGTTAGGTTAGGTTGGTTAGGTTAGGTTAGGTTGGTTAGGTTAGGGTAGGTTATATTTGTTGAGGGGGTGGGGGAAAGTCATAAACGAGTGATTTGCGACTGAAGCGGATGTCAAATTCGAATAAATCACAGAAATACATCGGGAAAACATGTTTTATATCCAAAAAACTTCCCGGGACGCTTCCTTAAGATTTACCAATTTATTAGTAAATGTTCAAACTGAGCTCCATCTGCACGTCCATATTTTTAGGGTCAACCTGAAACACCCTGTATATCCTTTTAAGTACATGTCGTCCCTAAGTTACTTTCAATTTTATACTGGTTTCATCATTCGTTGCATTTCGCTCCTAAATATACTTTAATTATATGTCGTAGTCTGTAAGTTCCCTTCAGTCCTTTAAGTCTATTATAAAATCTATAAAAATCTTGTAATCATATCTATTATATAATTATTATTATAATAATTATGTGTAATTAGTAGATTTCGGCTTGTAAAGCGTGCACGCTTGGCTGAATGCAGTTTACAACTGTATTCAGCATCTATCTGTATTTAATAATGAAATTATACTCATCTATGAAAACTGCCTTTATTTACTTACTTTAGGTTACTTTGGGTGAGTTCGAACGACGGTTCAGGATCGACTTACGGTCGACCCCTCTGCACCATCCCGTCTCATTTGCGGGATTTGGTGAAGGAGGGAATTACTGTCTGATCTCTTCCTGCCCTCGTAGCCAGCCACGCATGGCCAGTCAGGGACTTTGCACAGGAATCTGTCCAGATGGTTCTTGAAGTTATTGAGGTCAGTGTGCTGGAGATTCCTCACTTCTTTTGGTAGGACATTGAAAAGCTTTGGGCCTCGTATTCTGAGGGTATTTTCCATCCTCGTTTTCATGGCCCCTTGTTCCACAGCAGCTAGGACCGTACAAAATCTGCCTCTTCTCTCATTCCAGTTTGTTTCTATTTCATTTCTAAGGTTAGGGACAGAGCCCTCAAGTATTCTCATATGTATATTATTGTGTACCGCTCGCGCCTTCTTTCGAGAGAATAGAGTTTCAAGGATTGTAGTCGAGACCAGTAGTCTTCACCTTCCGTTTGCTCTATCTTAGACGTAAAAGTCCTTTGTATAGCTTCAATATTCGCAATGTCTCGTTTTCTGTATGGGCTTGTGAGTACTGAGCAATACTCAATTATTGGTAGGACTAGACTCTTCATAATTTGAGCATGATGTTTGCTTTTCTGCTGCGGAAGCTCCTCCAGATGATTCCTATTATTTTTCTAGCCGTTATAATTTTGATGTTATAGTGCTCTCTGAATTCTGCATCTGACGACATTATTACTCCAAGATCCCTGACTTGTGGATTTGGTGTTATCTGTTTGGCTTGTAGAGTTTTGTACCGTTTTTACTGTAGCTCCTTGTTATTAGCATGTCTTAGAAGTTGGAATTTTTCTTCGCTCAACTTCATATTGTTGTCTTCTGCCCACTGGAATAATGTTTCAATGTCTTTTTGTAATTTACTTATGTCACTTTCGTTCAATATTTCCTTACATACCTTTGTGTCATCTGCGAAACATGATACAATACTGTCCTTAATATCTGCATCAATATCTGCAATCATTATTATGAACAGCAAGGAAGCTAATACTGTCGCTTGTGGGAAAGAGCTCACGACTTCCGAGACTTCCGATTTAACTCCGTTTACCACCACTCTTGGTGTTCTTTGTGTCAAGAAATTAAATATCCATCTTCCCAGCTTTCCAGTAATTCTTGTATGCTTAAGTTTTTGTGCTATGATTCCATGGTCACATTTATCGAAGGCTTTAGCAAAGTCGTTTACTGTATATTACATCTATGTTTTGTCCTCGACACAATGTTTCCAATATTTTCTCCTGGTGGTCTAGTAGCTATGATATAATGATAGGCATGATCTTCCAGCCCTGAAGCCATGTTGATTTGGGTTGTACGAGTATAAGTCTTTTTCTTGTAGGTAGTAGGTAGTTTTGCCTCTAATTATACATTTAAAACACTTTATAAAGTGTGAGGTGAGAGCCACCGGCCAATAATTCTTGGGCATTGCTCTGTTACCACCTTTAAATAGGGGGGCAATGTTCGCGTTCTTTAAGGGGAGTGGAATTTGTCCCGTGTCGAGTGATTTCCTCCATAGTAAGAGTTTCAAGTAATTTTAATACGTTTTGTATTCCATTTGTCGCAAAATGGAATTCACTTTTTGTGGTGTTTGGTGATCTGTAGATGTTCATAATGGTTAAGTTCAGTTCTTTTATTTCTAATATAATAACTTCGACTGTGCTGTTTGATTTGTTTACCTTCACTTCACATGTGTTACTTTAGGTGAGTTTGAACGACGGTTCAGGATCGACCTGCACCCCTCTGGGTATGTGTTTTTCACGTAAATAAATAAATAAATAAATAATAAATAAATAAACAAATAAATGTTAATATATAATTTTTCCTCTGTAGATAATCAATTCCACAAACTTTATATATATATATATATATATATATATATATATATATATATATATATATATATGATATATATATATATTAGGGTGGATCGATTTTACATTTTTTTCGATTTCCATATTCTAATAGAGACAAAAACTTGCGCATGCATGAGAAAATAGCCTCTGCAAAATCTTAGCTTAATAAGTAATCATCTTCTGCCCCCGGCAGAGCGATGAAAATCATATTTTAGTAGTCAAAAACGTATTTTTAAACCCTAGCCTAGAGTCATAAAATTTTGCGTGTGTGTTATTTCATGCCTAAGCAACGATATAAATGCTATGGGAAATACTATATAAATGCATTATTTAAGACAAAGAGCCGATCTGAAAATATGTATATTATACATATTTTCAGATCGGCTGTTTGTCTTAAATAATGCATTTATATATTTTCCATAGCATTTATATCGTTGCTCAGGCATGAAATAACACACACGCAAAATTTTATGACTCTAGGCTAGGGTTTAAAAATACGTTTTTGACTACTAAAATATGATTTTCATCGCTCTGCCGGGGGCAGAAGATGATTACCTATTAAGCTAAGATTTTGCAGAGGCTATTTTCTCATGCATGCGCAAGTTTTTGTCTCTATTAGAATATGGAAATCGAAAGAAATGTAAAATCGATCCACCCTAATATATACTGTGTATATATATATATATATATATATATGAAAATGAAAAGGTTTATTGGCAGACTATAGTCCATAAAATACTAAGGATATATATATAATATATATATATATTATATATATAATATAATATATATATAAAACGCGTAGATACATATGAATTAGGATCCCTCCTAAGGAGACGTAGTTTTACATTTAGGATAAAAACGAAGACGTAGAGCAAAAAGTCATTATATTTGGCTGCAGTCGACGTTTCGGGCAACTCTACCCATTTTCAAGGCCTAATAAATAAAAGCTAAAATTAATACATGACAAAAAAAATATATAAATGTCGAGAGCTAAAACTAATCTAGATTACAAAATTAAAACTTGTTCAAGAATAAAAATTAAAATTACAAAGCAGAAACAGGCATAAGCCAAAATCAAATCGAAAGTAAAAATTATATAAATGACAAAAATATACGAGTAATAAAAATAAAATTTAAAACTAAAGACGTTCAAACATAAAATTGTTAAAAAAACTTTTCTAATAAACGGTTAAGCGGAATAAAAGTTAAACGAAAAATCACAAGAGTAAACCAACATACCATGCTCACTTGACAGCCACAAAAAAACTGAAGCGTAAAGGAGACAGGGTCACGAGGGAAAATTTAGTATGTAGTTATTCTAATTAATATAAAGGGGGTAAGAGCTAGAATCAATATTTAAACTAGAGTTCAAAAATTTAATTTACAAAGATTCGTAAATACGGAGGGAGGACGGGCATTTTAATGATTTAAGAATTTTAAAATTGTTAACAGAAATGTCAACCTTACACTTGATAGAATGACTTCTAATAGCAGACTGTTCCTTTTTTGACAAAACTTTCCCTGTCCTATGACTAATACCCATATGCGAGCAAAATCTCGCCTGCAAAGAACGAACTGTACTGCCAACGTAGTTCCCGTGAGAACACCCAGGGTTGGTAAACAAATAAACGACAGAACAGCTCATCGCAGGGGGGATTTTGTCCTTACATCGGACTAAACATTCAAGGGTATTATTAGTTACAAAGGCAATCTTAAAATCAATGTGAAAATAAAATTTCCTCACAACACTCAACAATTGCTTCTTCACAAAAGTGTTAAAATGGTAGATATCAGGTAAAACATGATATTTACAATTCTTAGGATGTTCCTATCAGGTAAAACAAGATATTTACAATTCTTAGGAACATCATACGTTGAGACAAGGTTGGGGGAATATACATTATTAAGAAATTTACCAATAACACCTCCTACAAAATCCTGTGGAAAACCATTTTTAAAAAAAAAATCAGTAAGGAATTCAAACTCATTATGAAGCAGAGCAAAGTTCGAGCAAATATTATAAGCTCTATGCACGAATGTACGAATGGAACTTAATTTGTAATTAAAGTCGCAAAAACTATAAAAATTAAAACCGAAACCCGTAAACGTAGGCTTCCGGTATGTAGAAGTTAAAACGGTCTAGCCAGATTTGGAGACCAAAACATCAACCAAAACATCAAGGAAAGGAATAGAACCTTCAACTTCCTTTTCCTGTGTAAATACAATGTTCTTATGAAGTGTGTTCAGAAAACTTAAACTGAACTGATTGATTTTCCGTGTGTATTAAACTTTTGAACTCTAGTTTAAATATTGATTCTAGCTGTTACCCCCTTTATATTAGTTAGAATAACTACATACTAAATTTTCCCTCGTGACCCTGTCTCCTTTACGCTTTAGTTTTTTTGTGGCTGTCAAGTGAGCATGGTATGTTGGTTTACTCTTGTGATTTTTCGTTTAACTTTTATTCCGTTTAACCTTTTATTAGTAAAGTTTTTTTAACAATTTTACGTTTGAATGTCTTTAGTTTTAAGTTTTATTTTTATTACTCGTATATTTTTGTCATTTATATAATTTTTACTTTAGATTTGATTTTGGCTTATGCCTGTTTCTGCTTTGTAATTTTAATTTTTATTCTTGAACAAGTTTTAATTTTGTAATCTAGATTAGTTTTAGCTCTCGACATTTATATATTGTTTTGTCATGTATTAATTTTAGCTTTTATTTATTAGGCCTTGAAAATGGGTAGAGTTGCCCGAAACGTCGGCTGCAGCCAAATATAATGACTTTTTTACTTTTTTGCTCTACGTCTTCGTTTTTATCCTAAATGTAAAACTACGTCTCCTTAGGAGGGATCCTATTTCATATGTATCTACGCGTTATATATATATTATATATATATATATATATATATATATATATATTTTTTTTTTAGCAAATATTCAGGATCAGACTGCACTGCGGCTGACCCTTCTGCAGCATCCTACCTTCGTAACCTGTCACGCATGGCTGACCAAGCACTCAGTTTAGGAATTTAAGCTTTCGGATTTAAAATGTTCGTAAACAAATAGTTTGTACATAGAATTCACAGTGCCTTGAATATAATATTAAACAATTTTATGCTTTCTATTTTTACTAAGTCTCTCGAGACCACGTTATCTTTAAAATGATGCTAAAACGTTATCTCTAGTCATACCAAAAAAAATAAAAAATATATATATATATATATCGCGCTCAAAATTCCCGGTATCTAGGTATCCTGACCGGTAATAATGTTTCGTCGGGTTATCCAAGTTCCCAACTGCAAAAAAAAATCGCTTCTTTAGATAGTCCGGAACTAATGGCCAAATTCCCAATTTTTCACTTCGATTATTTTTCTTTTTGGATTAATACAAACTTTTAATATTTTAGTTGATTAAACGCGTGATTTGTTCATTCGATTGTTCGTGGATTTGGTCATTGGAACACCAGATTCTATTTCTAATATTCGGGTACCTGAAATGGATTCAGAATACTTGAACAACATCGGGTTGTATCTCGGCAGAGTATCACTTAAAATCTACGAATTTTGAGCCTTGTGTGTGTATATATATATATATACATATATATATATATATATATATATTATATATATATATATGTGTGTGAAAAGATTTGGCTCGCTAAATAGACAACGAGGTCATAGGGTGGAATAATGTGGACAGCCCTAAATTATTATTATTATTATGAGTATTATATATATATATGGCTTTTTCTGCCGGAACACACCGGCACGGCTTACCGGCATCTTTTAATGAATTGACAACAAAAATAAACAAAACTTAACGATTTCAT
>JAJOZX010004178.1:72500-77500 GCA_023014485.1 Bathynomus jamesi
CTGTATTTTTGTTTAGTTTCACCTTGAAGGACCCCATCTATCACGAAGACGTCCACTTCATTGACTCCCCAATCTACTTTTCAGGTATTGTCAATGTACTCTTTTATTGCATTATCCTCTTTTTCAAATTATGTGTATTGTTTTTACTCCCATTTTGAATAAATTACTCACGACAGACGATTTTTAAAGTGATGGACTTACATAATGGTAACATAATGGTTACATAATGGTAACATAATGGTTACATAATGGTAACATAATGGTTACCTTTCAAATACAGGCATTCATAACTTAACCCTACAAACAATTCCGACGTCCAAGGGTTAATCAGATTGGTTTTACAGTTTATAGTTCGATTTTGTTCCTGTGCACCTACTATATATATATATATTAGTCTCTTATTTTTTAGGTTTCTCAAATTTTGCACTCATTGTGTACATCACGTCATCGTCTCTTCACATCTTTCATTGCAAAAGTTTCATACGTACGTTATTCATTAAGTAACGTGTATATATACTACGTATAACGTACATTCGAGTACAGTTTACATTAATGTACAACAGAGTGGCCACAAAGTCCCTTTGCAGCGAAATTACAGCATATCTGTATGTTGCCCTCGATTTTCATGCAAAGGGACTTTGTGGCCACCGTTTACATTAGAAAAATAGCTTCTACCCTGTCCACTTTCTTCACATTTATATACTAAAGAAATAACTGCTGTCGAGGGTTAAGAGTAAAACTTAAGAGGTGCAGTACACTTTATTGCATTATTTACAAATTGTACACAAATAACCTTATTACAAACAATATTATCATCAAAAGATATATTCATTTAGGTGTATATAGAGATACGTCATAGGGAAAATGAACGCTATTGAAACAGTTGGTACACAAACATTTTAAGTTCTTCCTTCTCTTTGTATAAGAAGAAGAAGAAGAAGTAGAAATAGTAGAAGAAGTAGAAGTAGAAGAAGTAGAAAGAATTTTAGATCATCAATTTTTTTATTTTTTTTTATTAAGATATGCAGTGATATGCAACAGTAATGAACATCAAAGAAGAATAATTTTCAACAGCAAAATAATTACAGAAAATAGTTCAAGTCTTTTACTGTTTATATATATATATTATTTTTTTTATTATTTTTTTTCTTTTTAACTCCGAAGGGTTTAGTTAACAAAGATATTCGAATGAATTCTATCTGCAGAACGTTAACAATTTGAGAATGAATTGAAGAACGGGAAGAATTAACATTTCCAGAGAGTTCATCGAAGAGAATCCTGTAGAGGAACTTCCACCTGTTGAAAAATAAATAAATAAAAAGATACTCATATATATATTATATATATATATATATATATATATATATATATATATATATATATATATATCTTCACAAATTTGAATAAAAAAGGAAAAAAATTGACAAATTTTATTCAACCATTATTGCGGGGTTAACTTTTTGTCAATTAACGGCCTTACGACATCTGATCGATTTGACATTCTGTCGACACGTTATAATTAGGTCAGATTAAGTTATGTTAGATTAGAATAGGTTAGGTTAAGATAGGTAAGGTTGCGCTAGGTTAGGTTAAATTAGGTTAAGTTAAATTAGTTTTTAGAGTGTTGATGTTTGGGGTTTGTGGACGAAATGGTATAGGTCCGTCAATTAGAGTAGGAAACAATATATGTTGGGTGTTGTAAGTAAGAATTCTCTCTCTCTCTCTCTCTCTCTCTCTCTCTCTCTCTACATATATATATATATATATATATATATATATATATATATTCTTAAGTTCGGGAAGAACCGATTCGTCTCTATTGAAAAGGGCATATCTCGGCGGAAAAACAAAGAAAAAGTGAGAGGAAAGACAGAGGAAAAAGAAAGGGTGGAGGGGACAGTCGAAGTTGAAAAAGACCAAGGATGACAAGGACTGCAAGGTCGAGCCCCATCATCCTTGGGTGCTAGGGCCGGGAGGGCGCACGTGAAACCTCCTGGAACAAGCACGTACAAACGAGCACAAAGAGCACTCAAGAGCACGAGCTTAGAACCCCCTTGCGGGGATATATATATATTGGCGATTGCACTTATATAATATTTAAAAAAATTAAATTAGTGCTTTCAACTGTAAAGTAGCGAATGCATTACATGCAAAATATACTGTAAGTTACGGTCCGACAGTAAAGTTACATTAATTGTTCAAAATAAAGTAATTATAAATATTATAAATATAATTTGTAAATTAAAACTGGCGGTATATCAAAATTATAACAAATTATAGTTCGAATAAATATGTTATAATTGCGGTAAATGACTTTGAATGTCTTACTGCAAGAGACTGTATATACGAGTATATATATATATTAGTGTTCAAAAGCAATCAGAAACGGTCAGTTATCCATTCAATTAAAAAGAAAACGAAAAAGAAAACGGGATAAATGACCGAACGTGAACTATTTTCTAAAAATAGGTTACATAAAAATGAGGCGGAAAATGATTTCATAAATTGTTTTAATTACTGTTTCGAACAATTCTATCGAAGGGTGAAGAACGAGAGTCGTAAAAACAAAGATTGAAGGAGTAAAGAGAGGATTGAAGATTGGGTATGGGGTTAGGGAGGGTCATGGCAGGAAGATTTCAATGGATTAGACGGGAAGTAAGAGAGAGAGAGAGAGAGAGAGGAGAGAGAGAGAGAGAGAGAGAGAGAGAGATCCAGTAAACAGAATAAAGATAAAATGTGTCTAAAAGCCTAATCTTCTAATTTACCGGTGTAAACTCCTTTGCTTTCGAGTGCTGGGCTTGTCTGTGGCAGTTGGCCTTCTACTGCTTCCTCGGCGCTGTTCCAATACACAGCAGCGACAGTGGCTGTGCATCTGAGGGAAGGGAAATATCCAACCATTAGTGCCATAACAAAGTACCACCATTTTTAAATGCAACTGTATTTGCGTAAACAAAATAGCAATGTAACCAGCCTATAATTATAGAATGAGATAATTTAGTTTTCTGGGTAACACCAAATGAGGGCCTCCCATACAGTTATTTAGCAGAGGTAAAATGCCACTCATATTCAGTGAATGAAACAAAGATGAACTTCAAGTCAGTCGCGTGTTTATTAAAGTTTTAATGAGCCACAAAAGAAAAAAATGAATTAAAGAAAATAATTTAATTTTAAAATTCCAGGAACTCCGTTTTCTTTTAAAATTTATTACATAGAAAAGTCAATGGGGAGACTAAAATAGAAGCATTTTATTAATTCAAGAAAGCTTTTAAATCATGAGGTTCAAGTAAATAACATTTTCAGACATTAAAGACTATGGAACGCTTCCTTCACTCCAAAAATCGGTGTAAATTTTTGTCCAGTCATTAACTCTTTAACTGGGAAGAGTTTTTGTTGTCTGATGGGGGTTGTTTAACCTCCTTCGCAACATCTAAGGTCATATGACGGAGGGGACCTACAACTTTGCGCGGGACCCGAATCATTTGATCGTTACATCATCTAGAAACAGAGAACGGTTCCCCATCTAGCTACCAATATGACCCAATGACACTTAACTTCGCTGATCGACGGAAATTGGTACTATATTTGAGGATCGCGAAGCCACGGCTCACCCGTCCTGAAAGCAGCGCTTACCTGCATGCACAAAAACAAACGCGGGGTCGCAAACAGACGTGTAGGTCTTCGGGAACGCGGGCGGCGAATGTGAGCGCGGCGGGCGAGGACGTGCAACGGTGGCGTGGGCGATGGCTACGCGATCCTCAAATATAGCTTATAAACGTTTATGAAGTCTCCCTTTATCCCTAACCGGTCTACCCTTAGTCTAGGTTAGGTTAATCTCCCCTTACCCTCAAGTATATCTTATAAAAAGGATTGAGGACATCATTCTCCCAAAATTTTTTGTAACTGTATAACTCATAAACAAATGTGTGAATCTCGAGGGGAAATTCTCAAATGACGTTTCATGCACAGAGTTGATGCTATAGCAGCTAATGTCTAAATCTCTTTTATCAAGTAGAAAATATGATGAATAACTTTGTTTTCAATTTTTTAGATTGTGTACAGTCAGGTATTCACTGATTTTAAGAGAATTTGGATCTGGATAGCGCCTGCATGTTAGATTGCCCTTAGTGTGTGTGTGTGTGTGACCTGGCTGGAAGTGTCTGACCTTGGGGATGGGGATGGGGTAGAGAATAATAATAATAATAATAATAATAATATTCCTTGTAAACCGACACCCACCGGGGATAATAATAATAATAATAATAATAATAATATGCTCAGCGTGAGAGAGAGAGAATTTATTACATTATATTCATTGAATTATTTTGCTTATTCACTCCTTATCAGGGAATGGAGTATGTTTACACAGCTGTTAGGTGTCCGAGCTTTAAAACGAGGAATGCCGAGTGGGATAAGCCACGCCCACAAAATGCACTTACAACGAGATGTGTGTGTTTGTATGAGACCATATACTCGTATCTGAGCAAGTCTTATATTTGTAAGCTGTTGAAAAAGAGATAAGAGGAAATGACAGTCAGAGGGTGCGTGGATGATTCACCTTGCGAATATATATATATTTGCTCCGCCCACAAATGGTGGCCGCTAAAGTTCATAGTATGACGTTAGACACACAAATATATAACCTTGGTTAACTTTGGTTAACCTTGGTTCAGCTTCCGCCCGAATTGTTCATTCTGACGAAGGTCACGCTTGTCACTCCACCTTAGACCTACAGTTTAACGTAGAATCTGAACCACTCCCCACGACCAGCACAGCGTCTTAACCACTAAGTTACCCAGGGTACCCATTTATCTACCAACCAGTTTCATTTTTGTGTGTGTGTGTGTGTGTGTGTGGATGAACAGCTAGTTGGTTTGCTGCGCGCCGCCTGCCGTCATTGGGTCTGGATCCCAGGGCCGATGGATTCGTAGTCAGTGATACTAATCCCTACACCACCGAGGCGCCAATATACTGTGTATATATATATATATATATATATATAT